>JACAFY010012185.1:0-24239 GCA_015252635.1 Dictyostelium capitatum
TTTTATTTAAATTATTTAATTTTATTTTATTATTTTATTTTTTTTAAAATTATTTTTTTTTATTTTTTTATTTTTTTTTTTTTTTTTTTAATTTTTTTTTTTTTTTTTTTTTTTTATGTAAATCATTAGGTTTTTACATACTATGTAAATGTCTGTCACATATTAACGAAAAAAGTCGCATGTTTTTTTTATTTTTTTTTAAAAAAAAAAAAATTCATTTTTATAAAAAAATACGACGTTTTTTGTGTCTTTTTTCAAACTTTACATTACATAAACAAAATGGTAAAAATTAAATGAATAATGAAAAAAAAGAGAGAATATTCTTTTGATTAAAATTGTTGGTGTATATGTGTATTAAAGTGAAGTTAGCAGTATAGTAGTAGTAATGGCACAGATTCAGTAAATTACAGTTTAAATAAATTTGGTTGTTTCAACATAAAAAAAAATAAATAATGGAAAAATAATAATAATATGTCAATGAAACAAATGAAATAAAGAATAAACAATAATAAATCCAACTAAAAATAACAACAAAACACAGTAAAATCAATACATTAATCATGAGAAAATACACAACATCAACATATTTATTTAAACCAAACAAATATCACACAACATTTTTTAAAAAAAAAAAAAAAAAAAAAAAAAAAAAATTAAATAATAAAAATAAAAATATCTTAAACCATTTTTTAGTAATTTTGATTGATTATTATCAATCACACATAACGTCAACCATGATGGTGAAATTTAGTTTAGTTTTTCTTCAGATAAAAAAAAAATTTACATATGTACACAAAACACTCTATTTATTTGTTTTTTGTGTGTGTTCTTTATTTGGTTATAAATATCACGTGTACTATTGGAAGAAATTCACACACAAAAAAAAAAAGATATCTTTTTGCATATAGATATCTTTTTGTATATAGATACAGGATAACTGTTTTTAAAATTTACAAATATACCCAACACACACATATATACCCACACAATGTGTTTTTGTGTGTGTTCTATTTATTTGTTTATATATTTTATAAAGACCCCCCCACTATTATATAAATTTTTTTTTGTTTTTTTTTTTTTTTTCATAGAGAGAGATTTGTATGAGCGAATTATATCCGATGTCGACATTTTTTACAATATTTTATACTTTTACAATATTTATTTATAAAATTTTTTTTTAAATCTTATCATTATTATTGTTTTAATATAATATTATATTACTTTTTAATGTTTCTATGAAAACAATGAAGTTACTACCCACAATATTATTACTTTTATTAATTATAATATACATAGATATATCAAAATGTCAATCTAGTAGGTATCACTTGGATTTATATAAATTCAGAATTTCAAAAAAGTTGATTCTATATTATTAATTTAATGTTTATTTAATAATACATTAGCAATTACATTAACTGGTTTAATATACGATACAACACCATCAAGAGATCCAGATTTTGAATCAGCTTCATCTGGTGTTGTTATAAAAGGATTAGTAAAAACTGCATTGGGTGCTGATAATACTCCAACTTATTGTTGTGGTAATTCAATGAAGGGAACTATAACTAATGCAACTACTTTTAATGCTTGGTTTCATAGTAAGTTGTTGTTGTTGTTATTAATGTAATAATTAACTACTAAATTAATTTTTGTACTATAATATAGGTGTACCAGGTGTAAATCTTCCAATATCAAAAAGTTTAGTTTTAACACAAGATCCCACGAATCCAAATTTATATACATATCAAAATTTAGCATTTTTTCCAATTGATGGACAAGGATTTGATAATAAGGTATGGAGATATTACTACAATTATTACAAAAGGGGGTTTTTATTAATAGATATTTTATCTAAATTTAGACAAATTATCCAAATGAAAAGGTATATTATGATAATTTAGGTAAAGCTCACAATTTTCATTTTTGTATGCAAGTTCACACTGATTTTACTTATAGTAAGTTCAAAAAAGCATTATATTTTATAAATATTCAATTCTTTTTATTAATTCAGTAATTATTTATTACTTTTAGGAACTGGTGATGTTTTTTCTTTTATTGTATGTATTTTAATAATTGAAATTATCATATATATATACTAATACATTTCATTATAAAATCCATAGGGTGATGATGATGTTTGGTAAATAATAATAATGATAATAATTTAAAATATTGATAATTGATTGATTTATAAAAATAGTATTAATATTGATATAATTTTATAGGGTATTTATTAATAACAAGTTAGCAGTTGATTTAGGATCAACTCATCCAAGTGCATCATCAAGTGTAAATTTAGATACACTTGGATTAACAAATGGCACAAATTATAATTTTGATTTCTTTTATTGTGAAAGACACACTGATATGTCTACCATTAAAATTTCAACTTCTTTAAAATTTGTTTGTCCGTAAGTTATTCATTTATTTAAACAAATAGATCATTATCAAATATATTAATAAATAAATAAATAAATAAATAAATCAATAAATAAATAAATAAATAAATAAATAATAGGCGATTTGATGCATGTGGTATTTGTGAAGGTGACGGATCATCTTGTTGCACACTAGCTAATTGTGATCAAAATCCAACTTATGTTAATAATTGTATTAATGCAAAATGTATAAATGGAGTTTGTAATGTTCCAGTTGCAAATTGTACATCAACAGTTCCTTGTTTTGATAGTGTTTGTGTACCTGGTCAAGGATGTCAATTAATTGCAAAAAATTGTACCATTGTTGATCATTGTACTACAGATATTTGCAACACAACTATAAATGCATGTCAACATAATACAATACCAAATTGTGTCAATGTAAGTATTCACTCAAACTTAATTATTAATCTATTGAAAATATATTAATTAAAACAACAAATAGTGTGCACAAATTGGGTGTAACACCACAGACAAATGTTTCCCTCAAGCGTAAGATTCAATTTTTTATTTAACGACGCTTTTATTAAAAGTATTAAAAACTAATATTATACAAATTGTATATTAGATGCTCTACTGATGGAAAAAGTTGTGTAACAGTTCCAAAGATATGCGATGATAATAACTATTGTACTATTGATAGTGTATGTCGTTAAATATTTATTGTTACATTTATATTAAATCATTTATTTGTTTTTACTAATTTTCATTGATTATTTAGTGTTCGAATGGTGTTTGTACTCATCAAGCTATTGACCGTTGTGATAATTGCCCAGGTGCTTCAACTGGATGTCAAACAAGTGATCTATGCCATCCTTACAAATGTAGTCTTGATAAATCAACTTGTTTTAATGATACTATCAATTGTAATGACAATAATGGTTGCACAAATGATTATGTAATGTATTTTTATATAAATATTATATTTGTAGGATATTTTATTAATTTAATAATAACCTTTTTAAAATTAGTGTGTAGAAGGTATATGCTTTTTTGAAGCTGTAGCAAATTGTCTTAATTGTAATGGTACACCATGTAATAATTCTGATGCATGTCAAATAGTCTCATGTTCAAGTAGGTATAAATTTCAATTCCATTGAATTATATTATATATTTAAATTAATTAAAACTTCTTTATTTTTAATAGTTGATGGCAATAGCTGTGTTTATGTACCAAAGGTTTGTGATGATGGTAATTATTGTACTACAGATAGTGTAAGTGTTTTAATATTTTAGTTTTTTATTCTAATTTCAAAACTAACATACAAATTATTATTCATTTTAGTGTTCAGGTGGAATTTGTTCACATACTTTAATATCTGATAAATGTATAAATTGTGCTTCAACTTCGTGTACTACAACAGATTTGTGTACTCCACAAGTGTTTGTATATTTAAATTCTTTAATTTTAATTTTTTATCAAGGTTATTAAATATTAATAATTTTATAATAATTTACAATTATCACTAATAGATGTAGTTTTGATGGCGCAACTTGTGTAGATAATCCAGTCAAATGTGATGATGGTGACTATTGCACAGTTGATTCATGTAGTCAAGGACAATGTTCATATACTAGAACACCAAATTGTATTTCGTGTACAAATACATCTTGTATTATATTGGATGATAAATGTCAAATTATAGCATGTAGTGACGAAGGTTTAACGTGTGTCACAAGTCCTAAAAAATGCAGAGATAGTAATTATTGTTCAACTGATAGTGTATGTATAATTTTATATTTTTTGTTTTCAAATTTAATTAAATTCTCATATTTAAATTTTAATTATTATTAGTGTTCATCCCCAACTGGTGCTTGTACTCATAACCCAATAGCAAATTGTGTCAGTTGTGGAAAAAAGAGGTGCATTACCACAGATTTTTGTGTACCACAAATGTATGTATTATCTTTAATTAATAGAATTTGGTAATAATTATAATTATAATTATTAATTATTATTGTTAATGTTTTTGTTGTTATTATTACCATATATAGATGTTCAGCTGATGGTACATCGTGTATGGATAACCCAGTTAATTGTGATGATAAAGGTACATATTTATATATATATTTTATGTCAATCATTTCCAAGAAACTAACAACAAATTTATTTTTAAACAAATAAAGATGCGTGTACAATTGATTCAGTAAGTAATTTTTCATTGATAATGTTAATATAATTAATTACTAATTCAATTATTAAAGTGTAATAGTGTGGATGGTTCATGCCATTATGTTAAAATACCTAATTGTGTAAGTTGTAATAATGGAGCATTTAATTGTATCACCAGTGATTTTTGTAATAATCAAATTTGTCCAACTGATCCAAACTCAACAACATGTGGAGTTCGACCAAAATTATGTGATGATAAAAACCCGTGTACTACTGATAGTTGTGAATCTCCTGATGGAAATTGTGTATGTAAAATATAATTTGAATGAATGATAACCCAACCAATTACTAAATTACTTTTTAAACGTTAAACTCTCAAAGTTGTTCACTCTAATAGATAAATGTAATATTTGTTCAACAACTCTTTCTTGTGTTACAACTGACAACTGTAAACCACAAATGTATGTTATTACATCGTTTAATATGATACAAATGTAATTTATTATTAACAATTATCATTATTATTTTATAGTTGTTCAGCTGATAACCTTTCATGTATTGATGGTAATAATGGATGTTCAAGTGATGACCTTTGTGTAATTGCTACATGTGAATCTCCAAGTGGTGTGTGCTCAAGAAAACCAAAGGATTGCGAAGATGGTGATGAATGTAATGTTAATGGTTGCATAAATGGTATGATATATTATTTTATCAATTTCTTTTTTTCCCAAAAATAGAAATAATATTCTTACTATTATTTATTTCTACTATTATAGGAACGTGTACTGCTACTCTAATTCAAAATTGTAATGATTGTATAGATATTGGGTATGTAAAATAATAAAATAATAAATTTACTTTATATATACTAATATCTATTTATTTTGTAGATGTATAACAACTGATTTCTGTAACTATCAAGTGTATGTAAAGAATATATATTACAATATAATTTAATGAATGATAATTTAATTTACTAATTAAACTTTTTAAAACCAAAGATGTTCATTGGATGGAACATCATGTTCTTCAAAACCCGTGTTGTGTGATGATGGAAATTACTGTACCACCGATTTATGTATTTCTCCTGGTGGATCTTGCCAACATACTACTATTCCAAATTGTATTAATTGTGCTGGAATTGGTTGTACAACAAGTGTTGACTTTTGTCAATTGCAAATTTGTTCAGCAGATGGATTATCTTGTGTTAATAGCCCTGTAAATTGCGATGATAAAAGTATGTATTAAATATATATATATATATTCTATCAAAAATATTGAACCCAGTTATCTATATCTATAATACTAATAACAAACTTATTTTTAAACACTAACACAAATAAAGACGCGTGTACAAATGATACAGTAAGTAGTTTTATTGATAATATTTAAAAATAATTATAATTACTAATTCAATTATTAAAATTTAAATAGTGTAATAGTGAGGATGGTTCATGTCACCATGTTAGCGTTGCAGATAATTGTAAAAATTGTAATAGAGGCGCTTTTAATTGTATCACCTCAGATTTATGTAACGTTCAAGTTTGTCCAGATGATCCAATTTCAACAACTTGCCAAACAGTACCAAAATCATGTGATGACTTAAATCCATGTACCACTAATAGTTGTGAATCACCTGATGGAAATTGTATTTATCAAATTATTTATTTAAAAAGATAATTTACAAATAGTATATTCTTCTTACCACTAATTATTTCTACTATTATTATAGGTCTTTTCACTCCAATTGACAAATGTACTATTTGTTCAACAACATTTTCTTGCATTCAAACTGATTTATGTATTACTAAAACCTGTGGTGCCTCAAATACGTCATGTGATGAAACTCCAGTATATTGTAATGATTTTAATAATTGCACAATTGGAACTGTAAGTAATAATTTTAAATAATTAATATTATTTTTTTTATTACCGCTTTTTATTAATTAAAATATTGAAATTTAGTGCACAAATGGTGGTATTTGTACATTTGAACCAATACCTCATTGTGAAAATTGTAATAATCTTGGTACTCTGTAAGTAATTATTAATATTTATTATTTTATAAATTATATTATTAATTAATAATTTTGAAATATCTTAGTGGATGTACATCATCAAATTTATTTAAATTGAATAAATGTGATACAGTCAATAATAATGCTACTTGTATAGAAGTGGATAAAGATTGTTCAGATGGAAATTATTGTACTGATGATTTATGTGATTATGATTCAGATACTCAAATTGCTTCATGTTCACATTCTCCATCATTGGCTAACTGTATTAGTTGTAATTTCACAAAATGTATTACTTCAGATTTATGTGTTCCTCAAATGTATGTGTTAACACTTTAAATTAAATTTGTTGCTTATTATTATTAACAATTATTTCTCCAACTAAATAGATGTTCAGCTGATGGTATGTCATGTATGGATAATCCGGTTAATTGTGACGACAAAGGTAAATGTGTTTAAATATATCTATTTATTATATTGACTCTCCAATTATTTAATTATTTAATTTTTACCCTCAAATATTTGTTTTTTCATACCCGTTAAAATTCAAAAACAATAATCATTTTATGGTGGCGCCTTTATTTTTTTTTTTTTTTTTTTTTTTTTTTTTTTTTTTTTTTTTTAAATTTTAAAAAATTTTAATAAAAAACATAAAAAATATAATGAGCGAAAGTGAAGATGCATCAGTAGATGAAACATCAGAGGAAGAAGAAGAAGAAGAAGAAGTAGAAGATGGATCAGAGGAAGAAGAATATGAAGAAATGCAAGATGAATCTGAAAATGAAACTGTAAATAAAAAACCAACAACAAAGAAATCAATTTTAAATGAATCTGCAACATCATCAACTGCGTCAACTCCAACATTACAAAGTTTAAATAATAATAATAATAATAATAATAATAATACAACTATAATAACAAATACACCTACAACTTCTGTACCAAATACAACAACAACTACTACTACAACAACTACAACTACAACTCCTGCAGCACCTAAAAAAAGAACAAAAGCAGAAGTTATAGTTGAAGTTGAAGATTTAGTAAATGAAAAAAAGAATATAGAAAATAAGTTAATTGCATTAGAAAAACAAATATACGCATTAGAAGCAAGATATCTTGAAGATACACATCATGTTGGTAATGTTATAAGAGGTTTCGATAGTTATATATCTGGTAGTGGTGCTTTGAAAAAATTAAGATGGAAAGAAAATGATCGTTTATTTTCACATTCATCATCTACATATTTAAATTCTGTATGTATAAACAACGATAACAACAATACAACAATACATATTAAAATACTAATACTATTATCTACTATGGTGTTTAGATAAATGATAAAAATGAACAATTACAAGCACAAATTGCAGAACAACAACAAATTCATGATAAAAAGAAAAGAGATAAAGTAAAATAACATCAACAACAATAGATAAATAAATAAATAAACACAATAATGTATAGATAAAATAATTAAATGATTTTATTTAAGATGTTTGTTGTTTTTAATCTAATTCTTCAGAAGTTGCTTTTGAATCAATAAATTCATGTGCTAAATTAAAATAATTTGAATAATCTGGTGATTCAATGAAGCCTTCTTCTGGAGTACCATCAACATTTGCAATATCATCTAATTCACTACCACCACTACTGCCACCATCTAATGAATTATATAATTTTCTATTACGTAAATAATTGTAATTTAAATAATTTAAATTGAATTTTCTTTTAAATACCAATATAATTACAAATAATACCATTGATATAAATAATATTGTAAGTGTAATTTTCAATATAAACATTACCCTTGTTATATTATTATTTCCATTATCATCTTGATTTAATATACCTTTAAAAACAGTAAAAGTTGATGCAAATTCCAAACTTGTATTTTGATCTTCTCTACCTTCTGTTGATAATTGTATACCAAAATATTTTACACCTTCAGCAAGATCTTTAACTTTATTTGGGAAATCTGAATAATTTACAAATTTTGCTGGTCTAGAATATAATTTTTCATTTACCAAATAACGATTTGAAAAATCAAATTGTAAAAAACTTTGAGATGGTTTATGAACTACTAATAATTTACTATTACTTCCTTTAGTTTCAATTGCATTTGTATCACTTTTACTACCATTAATTGATACATCAACTTTAAAAATTAATTGAAAATAACTTCTTTTATCTACCGGTAAAACATTTAATCCAATTTTTAAAAATACTGAATTATTTGGTGTATCTAGGAAAATACCATTAAAATTTGTTGTATTACTACTAGTACTATTTTCATAAAATATACCATTACCAAATACTAATTCCAATGAACCCATTAGATCATTAAATTTACCTTGAAATTGAAATCCATTTAAATCTTTTTTAAATGATGTAATATCAGCATTAGTTGTTGGTATTGCTTTATCAGGATTTGATGAATATATACAAAGTAATGTAATTTCAAATTGAATATTTGATGTTGAATTAATTAAAAATGAATTAAATGATTTACTTTCTGGTATTAATGGAATTGCATTTGATAATGGTGTTGATGGTTTTTCTAATTTAATTGAACAATCATATGAACCATATCCTTGATTACAAATACAATTTAATGATCCATCACAAGTACCAACCATTTCATTTTTACATGGACATTTTCTTTGCCATTCAGGTAAATAATTAAATCCAAGTAATGTTGAATTTGCTCCATTTATAGATACAGTTGTATCAATTAAAATATCTTTAGGAAATGTTTTTGAGTTCAATAAACATTTAATTATTGTTTGATCGAAATATGTTGAAATATTTGTACAAATTGAAATTGGATTAGTATCTAACCAGACAAATAATGGTTCGTAAAAGTTAATGCCAGTAATTGTTAATACACCTGTACCATTTGGAGTAGTTTGTGAAACTGTTGAAATAATTGGTTGCGGAAATGAATAATTAAAATTTTGTATCATTACAGGTTGTAGTTGATCAGTAATTGCTAATTTAACATTATCACCACCACCACCATTTACTAAATTGTTATTTATAGTTTCAATTGGATTAATTATAATTGAAAATATACCAATACCAGTTCCTTTAAATGAATTAATTTCATAAATATAGTATGATCCAACTTGTTGATATAATGATATACCTGATTGATCAATGTTTATTATTGTTCCATCCCAACTTTTATATTGAAATTTAAACCAATATAAACCATTAAATGTTAATGGTATATAATAACCAGAGAATTTTATTTTAGTTGTACCATCAATTTTTAAATTAATTAAATATCCATTTTCAATATATGACCCTATTGGTTCATTATACCATTGTTCTAATTTAACTAAATTTGAAATTCCAAATGGTTCAATTGATTCTTTTAAATATAAGGATCCATTTGTAACAATTTCTGAGAAATCAATATTCATTAATGTATCTGTAATAATGAATAGTTCACCAGATGTTTTTGTAGCTCCCATTAATATTGAACCAATACAAGATGTACATTCAATTTGTAAATATGGTTTTACATCTTTACCTAATTGTCTAATTATTAATGATGGTTTATTATTATTTGCATTTAATTTTAATGATGTTGTTGAATGTTCATTCTCCAATTCCATTGAAATTAAATTATTTGAATATCTTGTTAAATTTAGTATTGCATTTTCTGTACATATTGATACTAGTATATTTGTTGAATCAGTTGTTGGTAATTCCAATGAACCAAGTTTAAATTTATATAATTTTAATTTCTCTTTGATAAATGATGATTTAATTACAACTATACCAGATATACTTCCTCCTTTTACATAATTTACACTTTCAATATTTGGTGGTAAATAAATTAATTTATCTGCATCATTTATTGATATTATATTTGATTTTGTTGGTTTCATATTATTTATATATTCTTTTCTTATTGATATTATTGATTGTGATTTATTTTGATTAAATTTAATATGTTTTGATTGTAAACATGCATATTTTGATTCAAATAAACATATTGACTTATTATTATTATTATTATTATTATTATTATTACATCCTAAATTTATAAATATTTCATTTTCATTACATTTAAATTTATAAATTATCGTTGAATTTAATATATTATCTTCTTCTATACTATTACTGCTATTATTAATGCTATAACTGCTATTATTATTATTATTATTTTGTTGAACCAACATATTTATTATTAAACCAGATTGAGTGATTCTATATTGTGTACTACCATTACAAATATTTGTACCAAATAAATCTAAAAATCTATATTTTTATAATATTGGATTAGTATATACTATGTGTATATGACACATGTGATATTATTTGATTGACATACGTTGATTGTAAATTTGTTAAAAATACTGCTGTATACGATGTTTTATAAAGTGTGAATGAACACACTGTTTTTTCAAATGTTGTTTGTTTATATGATTTTGTATTATTTATATAATTAAAGATTGTTTGATGTTGATGTAAATTGTAAAAATATGAAACTGTTGAAATTTTATAACTGTTTAGAATACTATTATTATTTAATGTTATATCTATAAATGTATTATTCTCTTCATATATAACATTTCTTAATTCTGATAGTGATGGTAATAATTCTGTTGATGATGATGATGTTGATGTTGATGATGATGTTGATGTTGATATTACAACATTTTGAAATAATAAAAAGTATAAAAATAAAAATAATGGTTTAATATATTTCATTTTATAAATTAAAGCAACAACACACTATCGCAATATAAAATTTCATTGATATGATTGCAATATTATAGTACAAAATATTTTAAAAAAAAAAATTAATTTTTTTTCAGTTTTTCGAGAATTAAAAATCTTCAATAAAAAAGATAATGCTCATTATTTTTTTTACGACATTTTTATAAACGTACAAGGTTTTTTGATTTTTTTGTTTTCCGTTGGAACATACATATACGTATATAAACACAATAATACATAAAAGTTTATAAAAATATAAAAAAAATCAAATTCTTCACACAAACATGGTAGTAACCAAAAAAAAAAAAATCAAAAAAAATATTTGGTTGTGTGTGTTTATTTAAAAATAGATACTTTTTTTTTTAATATTGTTCATCTGCACTATGATTATTATGTTGTTGATTACTATTATTACTGTTATTGTTACTATTTGGATTATAAACTATATTATTTGGATTATATGGAGCAGGTGAATAAAATGAATTAAAATTTGGACCAACATTATAACCATATAATACACCTTTAAATTTATGATCATCAATTTCATTTTCAAAAAATTCTTCTCTTAATTTAAAAAATGTTGATGTTGTCAATAATGAATCACTACCTGCTTGATGTTGTGGACCAATTCTAACTACCTGCAGATTCAATTAAGTAAAAGTTAATATACAACTATTATTATTATAATTATAGTTTTATTTTATCCTTAATTTGAATATAATTACATTTAAATCTTCTGCTAAACCACTTAGACCACCTTTTAAATTTTTACAACTTTTCATTAAATATTTTACATCATAGATACAAGGGAAATAAATTTTTAAGAGATCGAAAAACTCTGATTCTTTTTTTGGTAAATCCAAACAGCATAGTATTTTTAAGAGATAACCAAAATCATAACCACCATGAAAACATATCCATTGAGTTTTTTCGTTTAATACAATTCCAGATGATATGAATAGTTCGGAGAAATCATTTACATCGATTCCATCTTCTTCAATCCTCTGAAAATCAATACCACATGATTTTAATAATTCAATTGCATACGGTGAATACATATCATCCTTTAAACTAAATTTGAAATTAAATTGCCATGTACATGTTGGATGTGGTAATACACCTTGTTCATCTGAAAATGTTAACCCAAATTGAATAATCTTTAATAAATCTACATTTGATCTTAATGTTTGATAATTATAATCTGGATACATTCTCATTGATTCAATTGGTTTATTTACAAATCCTGGAAATTCTGTATCCTGTACAATCAATTCAATAAAAGGATTAGTATTATGATGTTGGACAATCATTATTACTATTTCTAATATCTCATCAACTTACAATTGCAACACATGGATATAAATCAACGATTTCTCTAATTAACGACATTTCATATTCTAAATTATGTGCCCAAACTTCTCTTATTTCATTTCCTATATCTGCTGTAATTATTGTCGCTTTTGATGATGACATTCTTAATTTACCTCCACCTGGTTTACTTGGTGTTGTTATCATTGTTATATTACCATGTTCATCATCTTGATAATTGAAATTATTATTATACATTTGTCTTTATTATTATTATATAGTTTTATTATTACAGGTAGTTGATAGATATTTATTATTATTATTTAATGTATATATGTGAGTGTGTTATAAAAATAAAATCATATTTTTTAAAATTTTAATCAAAAAAAAAAAAAAAAAAAAAAAAAAAAAAAAAAAAAAAAAAAAAAAAAAAAAATTTTTTTATTTTTTTTTTTTTAATTAAATCCCATTATGTGTGTATATTTTTAAACCATGGTTTATATTAATGAATGTGTATTTGATCAAATACTACCTAACATGTTCATTGGTGATAGAATTATAAATAATAATTTTTGAAAATGATTAATAAATTTAAAAAACTAAAACACAAAAAAAAGTATCTTTATTGATATTAAAGATACTTTATATTTATTGTCAACACATATATATATACCATCCACATCAGTTAATCAAATTCATGAGCTCTTGCGAAATTTTTTTTAATTTTCAAATCCAAACGATATGAAAAAAAAAAAAAATTTTATTTAAATTTAATTTTTTTTAATTTTTTTTAATTTTTTATTTTTTTTTTAAGAACGCCACACAAATAACAATACATATATATAAATATAATAATAATGAATTCATTATCATTAACATTAAATAAAGAACAAGAAATTTTAGTAATTTCAAATGTTGAAAATACTGAAACCATATTAAATGAAATTAAAGGAAATAGTAAAACACTGTCAACAACTGAACCAACTACAGGAAATGAATTATATGATACAATTTTAATTATTTCAAAAGAAGGTGTATTTGATAACAATAAAATAACAACATATTCAAATTTATTAAAAAAAGGTGGTAAATTATCAATTTATAATATTGCAGAAAACAATGCACTTGTAAATAATTCAACATTGGATTTTATGATGGTTGGATTAGTTGATTTCAATGCAACATCAAATGAAACCTATAAAACAATTGTAAATGTAAATAAACCATCATGGGATACAAATGAAACATCAACAATCAATATTCCAGCTTCAAGCATAAACACAAATCCATGGGCATCCATTGGTAATGACGCACAAAGAATAAATGAAAATGAATTGGTTAGTGAATCCGATAAAACATCAAAACCATCAACCACATTAGAAGACTGTTCAACCAATAAAGCTAAAAAAGCTTGTAAAAATTGTACATGTGGTAAAGCTGAAGAAGAAGAAAAAGAAGCAAATGGTGGTGTTTCAAAACCAACTTTAACCAAAGAAATGATTGAAAATCCAGGTGTTGGTAGTAATTGTGGTAATTGTTCATTAGGTGATGCTTTTAGATGTGGTGGTTGTCCATACAGAGGCTTACCAACATTTAAAGTTGGTGAAAAAATTCAATTACCAGACGATTTCTTAGTTGATGATATTTAAATAAAAAAAACTAATAAACCATTATAAATAAATAGTTATTTTTTTTTAGTTTTGAAAAAATTAATATTAAAAACAAACAATCATTATAATTTATTGTTGTTGCTATTGTCATAGTAGTTTTATGTTTATTTTATTTCTTTTTAATTTCTTCTTTTGTTTCAACCATTTCAATATGTTCAGATTTTAATTTTTCAAGAATTGTTGAATAAAATTCAGGTGTAACTGGACCTAAGACACCTCTTGAAGTTGTTTTACCATCAGCAATTAATTCTGCAGCGATACCAACTGGAACACCAACAGTGAGTGAAGTTGCTGAACTACCATTTGGTTGACCATAACAAATTAGTGATGAAACTTCTTTTTCAATACGATCTTGATATTCAACAATGAATTCATGTTGGAGTACAACTACATCACGTTCACCTGGTTTATATGATAACTTCTTTTCTAATAATGCACAAAGACTATCAATTGGTGTTTGTTTATTTACAACCATTTCGCTACCATCAGTTAAACCTAACCATTTAAAACCAGATAAAGCATGTGAAACATCTTCATCGGTATTTCTATTGACAATTGGGAAATGGAAATTGAATTGATCAGCTTCTTTCTTTACTTTTTCAAAGTATTCTCTAACAGTTGATTCCAAAGAGAATTGTAAATCACTATCACTATTATTGCAACCCAATGATTTAACGAGATAATCACGCCATGAAATACCACCTTCAACAGTAAGTCCTGGATTTACTTCAGTTGAAAACAATCCAATTGCAACCAATGCACGAATCATAACACCAAATCCACCCTTCCAACGTAATGTACCTCTAAACATTGTGGTAACTTCAGATGCATTCAATGTATATTGTTCAATGTATGGGAATGAATTACGATTTGGTACACCATCAAATTCATATACGGTTCCACTGGATTGTTCTTTGATTGTAATTGGTTGAAGTACTGCAAATTTAACGTTTGCTGGAACTTGTTCATTATGACCTTCCCAAAGGAAATTTGCATCTAAACTTGCACTTGAAAGTACACCACGTGGTGACCATGAAAATTTATAACCAAATGGATTATCTGAACATTCCAATGATGGTAATGCACCACACCATGATACAAATGATGTTACTTTACCTCCATTTGTTTTAGCATGATCAATAATTTTCATTGATGACATATGATCAATACCTGGATCCAATCCTAATTCATTTAATAATAATACACCTGCATCTTTTGCTTGTTGATTTAATTCTTGCATGTCTGGTGCTATATAACTTGCTGTAACTAAATGTGTTTTATGTTTAATACATAATTTTGCAACTGATGCATGTAATGTTGCTGGAATTAAACTGTACAGATGAAATTATGGTTAATATTTTACAATGGTTAAATTGTTATAATATATTATGACCATATTTCATCCTTACCTAATAACACAATCTGATTTTGAAAAATGATCTTCCAATTCATTTAATTTATTCATTACATCCAATTGAATAGTTGTAATTTTTGAACTATCATAACCTTTTGAAATTGAATCTAGTTCATGTTGGAACAAACTAACTACAGTAAGATGATAATCCTCTCTTTTTAAAAGGTAATCAATTGCTGGCTTTAGAATGGGAATTAAATAGTGATAATAGTAATAATGATCATCAGTATATTAATATTATATTTTATAATTTATATTTTATTAAAATTATATATATTTTAAATTATTTACCTTTGCTACAAAACCTGAACCTAATAATAATATATTTTTCATTTTTTTTATTTGTTATACTTTTACCAGTATTAACTAAAATGAAAATGAAAGTTTGCAAATTAAATTTCCACACAAACAATTTTTTTTTTAATTTTTTAATTTTTTAATTTTTTTTTTTAAAATAAAATAAATTAATATTGAAAAAATCTGAATTATGATAAATATTTGTCATATGTCGTGATAATTATATTAAATATGTAATATACTGTTTTTCAATGATTGATTTATTTCTATAAATACTAAATTTTAATCAATTTTAATTATAGGGATTATTTCGGATAATTTATATCCGTTTAAAAAAAAAAAAAAGAAAAAAAAAAATTATTTAGAAAATCTTTTCAAATTCGGATATGTGATCCTTTTTAGATTGTTATTAAAAAAAAAACCGAAAAAAAATACATATAGTACTCTAATAAACTATTATATACATTTATAAATGATAAATAGTGACACAAAAGTAAATGGTTTGTAATTTTATTTGTAAATAATTAAAAATAATTAAAATTCCGAATTTATGAGTGTGTGTCCAATGCTTGAAAAAAAAAAAAAAAAAAATGTTTTTTTTTTAAAAAATTTGGCGGTTTATTAATTTTTTTTTTTTTAATTTACTCATTATATTTTGCAATTGATATGTAATAGATCGAGTTTTTTTAACAAATACATACAAATACAAATATCACTTAATTTTTTCATATAAACTAAATTACTACTTAAAAACAATAAAACTTAATAAAATAAGAAATAATAGCGAAACACACACATAAATAATTTTAAAAACAACCACACACATATCAATACAATAATAAAATGCCATTTGAAAATATAGATATTAATAATAGTAGTATTAATAGTAGTAATAATAATAATAATAATAATAACAATAACAACAACAATAGTAATAATAATATAATAATAAAAAATGTTACAGACCTTAGTTTAAATCAAAATAAATATTTAATAGAACCTGATAAAGGATGTTTATTCACAATACAAACTACATTTAAAAATATATATTCACAACAATTATCACATGTAATGACGGAAAGAGAGTATTGTAAAAGTATAGAACAGTTAAATTCAACAATTGAACCATTGTTATCAAGTTTTAGATTAAACAATTGTTTATTCTTGTTTTTAATATTGTTTTTCCCATCACTCATTGTCACATCGATATTTGCATCAATGGGTAAAATATTTTTAGCTTCCATTATTATTGCTGGCGTTTCAATGTTAATTTTAATATTTGCAATAATTAGAAAATCATTTTTACATAAAAGAGTAAGATTTAATGGTTGTGTTATTGTTGCGTGCCAACGTTAATTAGATATATAAAAGTTAATTATACTAATAATAACTACATTTAAATTTATAGATTGCAAGAGGTATTGCAAAAGATATTTCAGATTTTAATAAACGTTATTCAAGTCGTCAAGTTATTTTAGAGTATTTGGTTACAACAAAATTTAATTATAAAAATGGTGTTGAACATAGTATTAGTTTACATTTAATTTATCCAATTATTACAATTACTCCAGGAATGTTTAGACAGCAACAAATACAACAACAAAAACCAAACGATTGTATCTATGAAAACAACAACAATTATAATAATAATAATAATGGAGAACATATGGAATACGATGATTTAGATAACACCCATGAAAAATCAAGACTTTTATAATATAAAAAATAAAACATCAAACATTGTAAATATTGTAAACAAATAGCTCGCAAACACAGAAGCTAACTTTGCTTCTATAAATAATTATTTTTATATTATAAAATTTAAAAGCCTGGTAAAATTTTGTGGTTTCGAAAATTTGATGATTTTTGACATTTTTTTTTTTTATTTGCATATGACATAAACAAACACTTTAATATAAAATAAAATAAAAATAAAATAAAATAAAAAATATAAAAAGGATGGGATTTATAAAAGAAGAAAAAGAAGAAATTAAAAAACATAATTTAAATATAATATCAGATGTAAATAAAAATAAATATAGATTCCCAAAAGAAGAGAAAACAATGATGGTTCAATATAGTAGGTTAAAAGAACATTATAATATAGAAATTAAACATTTATTTAGTGAAATGGAATATATAAATATAATAAAATCAATAAATTCAATTGTAGATACACAAAACAAAAGGGTTAGATTTTTATTTAAATTAATGGTATACAGCGGTGTAATGGGTTCTTTCATACTATTGATTTTATCATACATTACAAGATTACATTACTCAATACCAATGGAGATCATTGCATTTACAATACCATCTATATTTTTATTCATTTTTTTTACATCAGTTATACTACAATTTTATTTTTCAAAAAGAATAATTAATAAAGTTGGTATCCTTTCAAATGAAATTTGTGCACATTATAAAGAACGTGGTATAAATATAGAATTCATTAAAATTAGTGATCCTCAAGATCAATTTGAATTATTAAATGGCACATTATTCCTCATTTATCCAATTTTTTTATCAAATCAATTCACACAAATAACTCATCTAAAAGATATACCCAACTTTAACATCAAGAATCAAACAACACATTCTGAATATTCTTCCCTTTTATAAAAATCATAATACCAATAATGCCATTTAAAATAAAATAAAAATGCCCAGGCAAAAATTGGTAATAAATTTTATCTTAAATATCTGTGGTGTAAAAATTTGAGACAATTTTTTTTACAGTATAAATTTTTAATATTAAAACCCAAAAAAAAATTTGTTGTGTATTAATAAATAAACAAATAATAAAATGGCATTTGATGAAAAACAACAGTTACAACCACAACAACAACAACAACGACAACAACAACCAGTTATTGGTTATCCAACATACCAACAACAACAGTTATATCAACAAATGACTATGCCAATGCAACCACAAGCAATATTACAACCAATACAAACAGATAGTGTAATTGCTAATATGAATGGTCAAATGATTCCAATGAGTAAAGTAAAAATCAGACATAATACAAACTGTGTCGGTAATTACACTACTTTTAAAAATGATTACCCACAAAGTTTACAAGGAATGATTTCACCTCAAGACTATGAAATTTTGATCAAAGAATTAAATGAAATAACACAATTTAGAAAGTATCCAATAATTTTAGCTCTAATCGTTCAATTTACATGTATTGTTCCATTGATAATTGCTTCTGTTAATAATAATGTTGGCATGCTTTATACATTTTTGGTTTTAACTATATCAATGTCATTGATTATCGTTGCCCTATCATTTTATTTAGCAAGGAGAGCTGTATCAAGAATGGAAAGTAAAGTTGCTCAACTTAATCAATTTTATGCTCCACGTAATATTCATTTTGAAAGTAAAGCTTCTTATGTTAATTCTAATGGTAAAAAATTTCATATTAAAATATCAATTCATTTCCCAACATTAGGTGCGTATGTAGTTCAACAACAACAACCACCACCACAAATGTATTATACACCACAAACAATACAACAACAAACTACTTTACCAGTTTACAAATTACACTCAAATTTAAATGCAATTGATGATAATAACAATAATGATAAGCAACCTTTAATCTAAACATTTCAACTAAACAACATACATACTTTATATTTATATATACAACACAAAACTTTAAAACTTAAAATAATAATAAAGAAAAATACAGATTGTACTCCTTTTTTTAAAGTTTAATTTAAATATTAAGTTGCAATTTTTTAATTTACTAAAATAATAAGTTTTTTTGACACATGAATTAAAAAAATAAAAAGTTTTATATTATAATATTAAAATTAAATACTTGTGCCAAAGAATAAAGATTTTATAACAAATAAAAAAAAGAAATAAAGAAAAAAAAGAATGAAGTTAATTAATAACATTTTATTATTTTTGGTTGTTATATTTTTAATGGTATCCTTTGGTAGTGCCACAAGTTGTCAAGCAATTTTTGATGCATGTAAAGCATCATGTGGATCAAATATGGACTGTTTTAAGTACTCAATGTCTTGTAAATTTGGATTATGCTCATTGTACTATTAATTCTGGTCCAATGTTTACAGTTCAATAGTAATAGAACTATATACAAATTATTGTTTCTCTTATTCCATTTATTTTCCCAACAAATAAATAAAGACATGTCATATAAATATCTTTCAAAATTAAAATACATCTTTAATTTAATATTCTGTTAGTTATTTATATATTCTTCTAATTTTTTTTTATTTCTTTAATTTTCTATTTTCTTTCTATTTTTTCATTTTCAATAATTTTTTGTTTAAAATTAAAATATCATAAAAAGTGACCATAAAATTTAAATAAATGGATATTGATAAAGGTGAAACTCTATTTTGGAAAGTAATTCACAATAAATATATATTCCAATATATAATTAGATGTATAGAAATTGGTGAATGGCATATATATGATGGAAATAAACAACAATTAGAAAAAAACAGAAAAAAGTTTAAAAATATACATTCATTAAAATGGATGATAGATAATAAACAATATTCATTATTGAAATGTAAATTGGAATTTGGTGAAAATATAACATTTGATAGTGAGTGTTTGAAATATATATGTCCATTTGGTAAATATCAAAATAGTATCAATGAAATTGAAATGGAAAAAACAAGACAGTTTGAAATATTTCAACTATTATTAAAATATCAATTAAATGAAATGATAAAATTGGATTTATACTCAATGGTCACTGGAAATTTAGAAGCAATTAAACTATTAATTAAATACAATTATCCAATTCAACCAAATAATATATTAAATGAAATTAATAGTTCTTCAGTATTAACTGTTAAAGAAATTATAAATTTAATATATAATAATGGGAATTCAGTAATGGTACCAAATAAAATTAAGAATAGTTCAATTTTACATGCATTTGGAAACATTGATCATAGAGATGAAATGTTAAAATTTATATTAAATAATAATCAATTATACAACATACCAACTGATAAAGAAGAAAAAGAAGAAAGAATAGAGAAATTAGAAACACACAACATACTTTATATCAAATCAAAAGAAATTAGAAACAAATTAATACAATTTAATTATTTTGAACCTATTGATGTGGAATTTATTTCAAATTTAAATGGATTTAAAAACAAAAGTCAACTACTTTTAGAGTTACAACAAATATTTAATAACAATGATGATAGTAAATGTTGTTTTATTAATAACTCAAGATCATTTTATGAAGAGCATGATTTTGATCCTTGTTATATAGCACAAAATAATATAATATTGGAACAAGCTAATATTAGTGAAATTTACAAATATACATTAGAAACATTTAGTTCAAATGGATTACAATATTTATGGTCAATAAGAGATATCGATAACTATCATATAAATATATATATTACAATAATAAACGATTTATCAAGTAAACGAAGTGCCAAAGAAATTTTAGAATTTATTAAAATTTATACATACCATTTCAAATATTTTGAAAATGGTACTACCATTCAAAAGATAATTAATATGATATTATCATCAACTTCAAATGAACAGTACCAAAGTTTTACAAGTGTAATATCATCAAATTGTAAAAACAACTTGATAATATCCAAACCATATGATTTTATAAATGTACCTTGGGGCCCATTAATTTATAATCATGATAATGTTACAAAAGATAAATCATCAATTGATTGGTTAATTAATAATAATTTCAATTCCAAATCTTCAAATATAAATTATAAATTCAATACATTTGAACTATTTGAATATGCAAATCAAAATCAATTCTTTACAAATCAAAATCAAGTTTTATTATATTGTATTAGAATTATGAAATCATCAATTAAAAATTGCGATATAGAATTATTTTCAAAATGTCTACTATTTTCAAATGATACTATTAATCTTGGTAATTTTACTTTTTCACGTCAAACTCAAGTACATTTAAGAATGTACATATGTAGTCAACTTATAAATCAAGATGTATCAAATGAAAGAATAATTTCATTTTTTAATTTTATTAATTCATTTAATGGTAAACAAAATTCATTTTCAACTAATTGGAGCAGAATATTTTTCACAATTGCATTAAAAAAAATAGTGAACAACCAACAAACATCAACATCATTATCAACATTTTTCAAATCTACTAATTATATAGAATCGTCAATTAAATTATTTTTATGTTATACAGCTTCTTTCAAATCAACAATCATTCAAATATTTTTAGAAAATGATTTCAATCCAATGAAAACTCATTCAGAATTATTTTTAAAGTTTTGGGATATACAAACCAAAGAAGGTATATTTTATGATTCAGTTAATCATAATCTTAAAAATCTATATTTGAATCAAGGTAATGGGAATATATTTTATATTACTTCAGATGAATCTCCAGATTTAATAATTTCATTTATTAAATTATTAATTAATCGTTATAATAATGATACTGATTGTAGAAGCAGTGGTGCTGTTGGTAATAATAATGGTGATTATTTCAAATGTATAAAAACTGTTATAAGTTTTATATTTAACAAATTAATTCAAAGTAAATTTACAACAATTGAAAATGTAAAATACATTCGCAATTTTATAAACAATAATTTTGGTCAATCATTTAATTTTCAACATTCAATTTATCAATCATATTATTATATATTATTAAAATCACCAAGATTATTAATGTTAATAATGAAATTACAATCAACAATTAAAAAACCAACTAAAACCATGGATGATCAATTAGATTTCATTAGTTTAATTGATCCTTCAATATTTACATTTGAATATTTACATGGTAATAATAATGATATCAATAATAATGGTGAATCATTTAATAATATATTGGATAATTTAATTCAAAAATTAGTTTATTCATCTGCAATTGATCATACAGAATTATTCAAAGATTATAATCTAATATTACAATCAACATTAATATATCTTTTAGAAATTAAACATTATCAATCATTTTTCAAACAATTAGAATATATTAAACAACATTTAATAAATTCTAATATTACAATTGGTAATTTTCCATCAACTTTTCAAAATAATGATAGTAATGTTGTTACAAGATTATTTATACCATCAGACAAATTAATTACTATTGCAAATAATAATTTAGATATAGATTCATTCAATTCATTCATTCAATATTTCAATAAATAAAAACTAGTTTCCCTTTCTAAATTCTTTCTGTTTTGTTTTTTTTTTTGTATTTTATATGTATGGTATTATTTTTATTTATATTTTATTTTTTCCAATATTAAACCAGTTTGTAATAATTTATTCAAAGGTTAATTGATCAGCTAATTCTTCCCATTGAGCAGCAGCTTGTTTATAAAAAGCCAATTGTTGTAATGTATATTCACGTAATTCTTCAACCAATTGTTTATTCATTTCTTGATTTAATTGATCCATAGAATGAGTGAATTCAGAGGTAACAGCATCATATTCAACTTTAATTTCATTACATTCATTTTCTAAACCTTTAACTTTTAATGAATTTGCATCATTATTTTTTCTAGCGTTTGCCAATTTATCTAAAGCAGCATCATATCTAATTCTAACGGTATCTTGACGATGTTTAACATCTCTAGCTTTCTTTATTTCATTATCTTGGAATTTACCAACTGGATTAATCAATGATTGTACAGAATTTACATTACAATTTTGACGTGATTGTTCAACTGATTTCAATTGTGTACCAACGGATTTCAATGCATTTGAAACTGCTTCATTTGATACAAAACCTGATCCAAATTGTGATAATGCATCTGCAAATTGTGAACCTTGTTGTGTTGATTTTTCAATATCTTGTGCATATGCTCTACCTGTTGTATGTATATGTGAATATTCTTCTTTTATTGTTCTTAATTTTTCTTTTTGTTCTTTAGTTGCATCGTTATCTGCTTGTGATTCTGTTTTATTGATTTTTTCCATTGTTTGTTGTTTAACTTCTGCAAACTTTTTTGTAAATGATTTCATCTTTATTTATTTATATGTATTTTAATATATAATATCTCTGTATATTATATATCTATCTTTAAATTATATATCTTTTTTTTTTGTAATAGTAAAAAATAATAAAAAATTAATTTTGTCGCGTGTGCAGTGGTGAAGAAAATTAAATTTTAAATTAAAAAAAAAAAAAAAAAAATAAATTTCAAAAAAACAAAAAAAAAATTTTTTTAAAAACAGGTTTCTTTTTTTGTTATTTGTTGTTT
>JACAFY010012196.1:0-24223 GCA_015252635.1 Dictyostelium capitatum
CTGTATCTTTTTGTGATTGTTCTTTTGAATTTGATGCTGATTGTGATTGTGATTGTGATGATGTTGTTTGTTCTTCTTCTTCTTCTTCTTCTTCTGTTAATGAATGTGTTGTACCAACTAAACTTGATAATTGGATGTAAAAATGTAATTGATCCCATGTTTACTGCGTGGATGAAATTCAATTACGTTGGTTTATATTCATATTCACTTACTAATACGTTGAGCGCAATAAAACATTTTGTTTCAATAATTTGATTAGCCAAAAACTCTCTTCTCTTTGATTTTTACATCTTCTTCGTCATCATCGTCTGAATATAAATGTTCTGTAATTGAATATACTCTTGTTAATAATGCTTGTTGTTATTTTCAAAATCAATATTAACTAACATGTTTTTTATGTATTATATGTTTTTTATATATTGAATGTATCTATTAATTGTAATATTAATGATATACATTAAAAAAATTGAATCGATAATATATAACTGTTAATATAAAAAAAATGCTTGGAAAATAAAAAAAAAAATTAATAAAAAAAATTAATTTAAAAATTTTTGCGGTTTTTGTTTTTTTTTTATTTTAAAAAAAAAAAAAGAAAAAAATTAGAAAGTGGGCAATAATAATATATTATATCGAATATTTAATTTTTTAGGTTTATTAATATTGTTGTATTAAAAATTTAAAGTGAAAAATTAAATTGGATGGATGTCATTTGCACAACAACATACTATTTTCCATATAATATATTTAATATTGTTATTGTTGAACACAAAAAAAAAAAAAAAAAAATTGCCAATCTTAACTATTTACGAGTCAAATCAACAATTATTTGTATCAGATTATTTAATTCAAAAATATATATGCAGATCGACGTTCTAAAAATATATATAAAAAAAAACCTTTTCAAAAAAAAATTAAAAAAAAATTAAAAAAATATAGTTGTAATTTTTTATATGGTAATTTTGAATTCAATTCATAACACACACGTGCAATTTACAGTATTAATTAGGAAGCAAATAGTTAAACGATTGTTCTTCATATCGATCAGAGTGGTGTAGAAATTATAACAGAGGAAAAAAAAAAAAACTTTTTTTGATTTACAATTATTTTAAATATATTATTTTTATTATTAATAATTATAAAGAGTAAGATAAATTGGTGATTAATTTATAATAAGGCAAAGCTATTGCAGCAACAACAGATGATAAACTTGAAACAATGATTAATGCTGAACTACGTTCTTTTGTTTCAGTTGATTTTGGAGTAACTTCTTTAGTATTTGGTTTATGAGTTGCAGGTGTACCAATACAAGTAAATTAGTACCAACTTTTACTTGGGATTTATCATTAACACAAGTGAATAACTTTGAAACTAGTGAATTTGCCTTCTGCACCAACACAAGAAATTGAATGTTCTGTACCAACTGGTATTTTTGTAGTTGAATCAACACAAGTGAATGTAATAGCACCTTCATTAATTTCGCATTTTTTTCAGTAAATGATCAGTAACAATTTTAAAATTTGAATTACACCTACCAGCAGAGCATGTATCAACGTTAATAGTAATTGGCGTTATAAAACATGGATTTGCTTCAATTGAACTCTTTACATTGAAACTAGTGAATTTACCATTTGTAATAGCAACTAATGAGACTATTAAAAGTACTAATGATTGGGTTAATTTCATTTTGATATTTTATTGTATTTGAATTTTGATTTAATGATTAATAAATTAATTTACCCCTTTTTATATTATTTTTTTTTTTCAAAATGAGTTGACATAATAGTTAAATTATTCATTATTAATTAAATATTTTCTATATTTATTTTATGTGTTTTTTTATTTAAAGCGCGACACAACTTTTTATAAAAATATAAAAAAATTAACCAAAATTTTAAAAAAATATATAAAATTTATATTTCACCAAAGGAATTTACAGACATGGTGGTAGGGTTATTAATAATAATTATTATTATTAATTAAAACAACTGGTTTGTGTGTTTATATTTTTATTTGTTTTTATTATTTAATTAATATGAATCTTTGAAATTAATGATTCTATTTTTATAATGATGATATTGATTTGAAATTGTTTTACGATGAGTGTCTTTAATTAGTTCAACTATATATTGATAACCACTGTGTTTACCACTACTTCCTGTAAAAATACCTTTAATTATATACCACCAAATTCCATTTTTATTAGAAATTCTAATATGATCATTTTTGACTATATATTCCAATACATTTGCATAACCATTATCAAGTAACCAATCAAAACCCAAAATAAAACCATTTTTTGGTTCACCTAAAGTTGAAACAATTAAATCTGCAACATTAATACGACCATGTAATAATGCAACAACAAATAATTGATTAATTCGTGGATCATCAAGCTTTATTGATATTGATGATGTTGGTTGAATTAATTTTGAATAATTATTTAATAAATATTTGACGATTGGATAATAACCTTTACGAATTGTTTGACGTAATATTAATAAAAATTGATCTCTTTCAATTTTATATGTTTCTATTAAATAAACCAATATATCTAATCTACCAAATTTAATTGACAAATATAATAAAACTTCTAATTCTGTTTCTTTTAATATATTTTGATAAATTGATAGCCATATTTTAAAATCACAATATTTAAATGATAATTTTAAAAATAATTGTAGATAATATTGAGAATTATCATCATATTCAATACCATTACCACCGTTATTATTTCCATTACTATTATTACTATTAATGTTTTCAAATACATTTAATAATTCTTTAAAATTACCATTAAAAAATAATGAAAATAATGATGATATTTCATTGGATGAATTGATTAATTTATTTGAATAATCTAATTGAATTTGATTTCTAATTTGATTATATTCAATTTCAATATCCATTGGATCATTATTAATTTTATTTATTGTTGCTGGTATTGTTGATTGTAATTTCATTAGTTGATTGAATAATCTATTTAATCCATTCTTTAATGATAAATTATATAATAGTTGAAATGTATAATCTGAAATTTTTGATGATTCATACATTAATTTAATTAATTGTACCATTTCTTCTTCATATTTAATTGTTATTATACCACATTTATTATTAATTTCTGATACCAAATTTTCAGCCAATAATAATGATAAACTACAACCAAATGATAATAATAATCCATTTGAATAAATGAATTTAATATATTCAATTTTATCATTAATTGAATCTGTTTTCATTCTTGATAATTGTTTAATACTTCCAATGCTACCATCATCATTTTCATTTACAATTGATAATATTTTAATTTTATTTCTCTCTGTACCAAATATTGAATTTACCAATGATGTATTAAATAAATAACTTTCCAATGTTTGATTTTCTAAAATTGATTCTGAAGATTTAAGTTTTAAAATGGAATTGATTTCGAATTTGTTTAATAATGAATACATTTCAAATGATTCTAAAATTGAAATTGCATCATTACTACCACGATCATTATTTTTATAAACACAACCACAATCATTAAACAATACAATTTTTAACAATTGAGAAAGTATTTGAGTGTTTGAATTTGGTAAAACTAAAAATTCTTTTTTTTGTTCAACTAAATAATTAACCAATTTAACTTTTTGAAGAGTATTAAATTTGTAAATTCTTTCAGGCGGGTATTTAACAAATAATGAAAACCAATGTAAATCAGGGTTATTCTGGTAATGATTTAAACCCAAATCAATTTTATCAAATTGAAATTCACCAAATTGATCAACTTTAAATGGTAATATTACTAATGATTCATCATTGGAAATTAATGTATTGAACTGACTAATAAATTGTGGGAATTTTAATAATAAAGATTCTAAATAATGGATTGGATAATTTTCAAATAATACCTTGAATAAATAAACCCATGGTATTTGAAATTCACCACTATGATTTTGTACACACGCTTGAAAAAATGATTCAGTTTGTTCATATGGTACAATTGTTTGTTGTGGGTTATCTTCATTTAATTCCAATCTTTTTATTGTTTCTACAATTCTATTGTATGTTAATCCATTTGATGGGAGATTTTGTGAAGTTACAACTGTAGTAATTGAATCGTTGATAGCATTTTCAAGCACTTGTTTTAATTGAATATAAAATTCCAAACCTTTAATTGAGAAATTAAACATTATTAATATCCATAAATTGTAAATTGTATTTTCATCCAATTGTTGATAATTCTTTAAAATTGATTCATAATCACCTTGAATAAAATGATAATTTGCAAAATTATTATAATTTGGAATTGATTGTTCTTTACTATTTGGTATGTTGAATATAATATTTAAATATGAGTCTAATAATTCATTATCATTGATATAGTCATTTTTTGATTTTAATAGTTGAATAGTTGATTTGAATGTTGAATTTGAAATTGATAATGAATGTAATAAAATTAAATATTTTAATTCTACAATTAGATGTTGACCATTAAAATTTAATGAACGTGATAATGATAAAGGATTTACATTTTTCAATCCAAATTCATCCATATCATATAAACCATGGTTTAATATTAAATCTACCATTAATTCTCTATCAATTTCTTTATATATGAATAATCTATCAATGATGTTTCTATTTTTACAATTCTTTATTAATTCACCCAATGGTTGATGTAATTCATTTTCAATAAACTCTAATATATTTTCAGTTTTAGATTCAAACTCTTTAGTAATACTTGAAACACTTGGAATTTTACTATGTTTACCAAAACTTTCTTTGTTGATTGAATATTTTAATGAGTTATATATTATTGATGTTGTATTATTATTGGTTGTTGTAGTTTGTTGTGATTGTTTTATATCTTTTAAACATGATTTAAATTCTTGATATTGATTTCTAATTATTGCAGATTGTTTATGTAAACTTAAATATGTTTCAATATTTACTTCTTTATTCTTTTTATCATATGTATATACATAATCTTTATAATATCCCAATTTATATGATAATGCATTTTCTAATAACGTTGATTCAGTATACCAATTTAGTCCAGGTTGAAGTAATAAATAATTTGCAACATCTAAACTTGAAAATGATAATGCAATATCCATTAAACTTGTATATTCGCCTGTACCATTATTCTTTATTGTATTTGCAACTGAATTAACACCACCATATAATTGAATGAATGATTTTAATGAAAATACAGAATTCAATTTAACTGATTCTTCAATTAAATCTTTTCTTTCCATATCATTTCTTCTATATTTGAGTAATAATTCGTATATATCGTATCTATTACAATTGGTTATTAATGTTTTAATTGATTTATTACTAATGTGTACATAACGACCTGATTTAATTTTATCAATTATCATTTCATATTGATTATTCTTTAACATCCAGTCCAATGATACAATTGAATTATAATCTTGTCTTGATTCAATATTACTAAATACATTAACATCTTTAATTGATTTAATACTATTCAATATATAACATCTTAGATATTTATTATGCCAAACTTTAAAAAATAATATTTCATATGGTTGTTGCATATTGTTATTATTATGCTGTAGTATAACGCGTGTTCATAAAAAGTGTTCATAAAAAAATTCCAAAAAAAAAAAAAAAATAAAAATTAAATTAAAAAAACAATTCTTTTTTTTTTAAACGTTATCATAACATTTATTAACAAATAGATAAAAACATATAAATTTAGATTATTAAAAAAAAGTGTTTATACCAGAATTTTATCTACTGTGTTATTTTAAACGCTTCATCCTTATTTTAAAGATAACACTTAAAACGTAAAATACTACTCATCACTCATTTTTTTTATTTTTGCACAATGCATAAGGTTCTAATGAGTGTTCTTTATTTTTGTTGTTATATTACTTTCGATTGTTGGCGAGGGGTAGAGTTTTAAAAAATGTTTTCACAAAAATTTAATTAAAAATAAATTATCATGCAATGTATTTTTTGGATGATGTTTTATGACAACTTTTTTTGAAAATAACGGTGGAAATTTGAATTTATTTTTTTTTTTAATTTATTTTTAAATTTTTTTTTTCAATAAAAAACATATCGCAACATGTACTCGTTAAAAAATAATAAAATTAATACAATAATAATAAATTCCATGTTTTATTAATTCACTCACACTTCGAATTAGTGTTGTTTATAAACAACATATTGCCTTTCATCATATGATGAAGGATGAATTTATTTCTTTTTTTTTTAAAATGTTTTTTCTATTTAAATGAAAAAAAAAAAGACTATTTTACTTTTTTTAAATTAAATAAATAAACAAATAATAATAATTTTAGTCTTATATTAATAAGTAATAATAAAAAAAATAAAAATAAAAATTAAATTATAGTCAATTATATGAAATTAATTTTTTATATAAATATTTAAATTATAAAAATGGATAATAATGATAATAATGCCAGAGATAATAATGAAGAAGAATTAAAAGAAATTAAAACAAATAGATTTCCACATATTCAAGTTGAAGAAAGTATAAATGAATTTGAACATTTTTCACAAACAATTGAAAAAGAATCAAAACAATTTGGTGCAACAAATGATCAAGAATCTTATATGGCAGGTGGTGAATCTGAAGAAGATTTTAAATTAAGAAATTATTTTGAAAATTCAAAAAGAATGCATCTTGAAAATGGTAGTCACGCAAAAAAGATGGGTGTTTCAATTAAGAATTTAACAGTTGTTGGATTGGGTGCTGATGCCAGTGTAATAGCTGATATGACTACACCATTTCGTACACTTGGTTCATTATTTACACCAAAATATTGGTCAAAAGAAGGTCCATCAACATTTGATATTTTGCATGATATTAATGCATTTGTTAAAGATGGTGAAATGCTTTTAGTATTAGGTCGTCCAGGTGCTGGTTGTTCAACATTATTACGTTCAATTGCAAATCAAAGAGCTGGTTATGTTTCAGTAACAGGTGATATAACATTTGGTGGTATTTCATCAAAAGAATTTCAAAAATATAAAGGTGAAGCAATTTATACACCAGAAGAAGATGCACATCATCCAACATTAACAGTTAGAGAAACATTAGATTTTGCATTGTATGTATATAATAATAATAATACATAATTTGAATATATATATACTAATTTAAATATCATATCATAGAAAATGTAAAACACCAGGTGATAGATTACCAGATGAATCAAAAAAAACATTTCGTACAAAAGTATTTGATTTATTATTATCAATGTTTGGTATTGTACATCAAGCAGATACAATTGTTGGTAATGAATTTATTCGTGGTTTATCAGGTGGTGAAAGAAAAAGATTAACAATTACAGAAGCAATGGTATCAGCAGCATCAATTACATGTTGGGATTGTTCAACTCGTGGTTTAGATGCTGCATCTGCATTTGATTATGCAAAATCATTAAGAATTATGGCAGATACATTACATAAAACAACAATTGCATCATTTTATCAAGCATCAGATTCAATTTATAGTGTATTCGATAAAGTATTAGTATTAGAAAAAGGTCGTTGTATTTATTTTGGTCCAATTGGTATGGCAAAAGAATATTTCATGAATTTAGGTTTCGATTGTGAACCACGTAAATCAACACCAGATTTCTTAACTGGTGTAACAAATCCACAAGAACGTATATTTAGAGTTGGTTTTGAAAATACAGCACCACAAACTTCATTAGAATTTGAACAAGCATGGAAGAATTCAGAATTATATAAACAACAAATAAATGAACAAAATCAATATGAATCATTAGTTGAACAAACTCAACCAAAAGTTGAATTTATTGAACAAGTTAAAATTGAAAATTCAAGAACAAATTTTAAGAAATCATTATATACAACATCATTTGTAACACAAGTTATTGCATTAATTAAAAGAGATTTCTCTAAAATTGTAAATGATAAATTTGGATTGGTATTAAGATATATGTCAGTTTTAATTCAAGCATTTGTATATGGTTCAATATTTTTTAGTTTAGATACTGATATTGGTGGTTTATTTACTCGTGGTGGTGCTATTTTATCCGCTGTATTATTTAATGCATTTCAAAGTGTTTCCGCTATGTCAATGACATTCTTTGGTCGTAGTGTTTTACAAAAACATAAAAGTTATGCATTGTATCGTCCATCAGCATTACATATTGCACAAGTTGTAACCGATTTACCATTTACTGCAATTCAAATTGTTTTATTCTCTGTTATTACATACTTTATGTTTGGTCTTCAAGCAGATGCTGGTAAATTCTTTATTTTCATTTTCACTTTAATGGGTACAAGTTTAGCATGTACTGCAATGTTTAGATTATTTGGTAATTTGTATGTATATTGATAGTACTATATAAAAATATTGGTTACTCATTTGATGTGTGTATGTTATATAATTACTAATTAATTAAATTTTTAATATAGGTTCCCTTCTATGTATGTTGCTCAAAATTTATTAAATGTATTCATCATTTTTATGATGACATATTCTGGTTATTCAGTACCAATTCCAAAGATGAAACCTTGGTTCGAATGGTTTAGACATATAAATATTTTCCAATATTCTTTTAAAGCAATGGCTAGTAATGAATTTAAAAATTTAGAATTTAATTGTCATGATTCAGCAATTCCATATGGTCCATCTTATAATCAATCAGAATATAGAATTTGTCCAATGGGTGGTAGTGTTCAAGGTAATTTGGAGTTTAATGGTCAATTTTATATGGATAAAACATTAGAATTTGCAGATGATCAAATGAATCAAGATATTATCATTGTTTATTGTTTTTGGATATTCTTTGTAATTTGTAATATGATTGCAATGGAATACTTAGATCATACATCTGGTGGTTATACTCATAAAGTTTACAAAAAAGGTAAAGCACCAAAAATGAATGATGTTGAAGATGAAAAGAAACAAAATGAAATTGTAGCAAAAGCAACATCAAACATGAAAGATACACTTAAAATGGATGGTGGTTTATTTACATGGCAAAATATTAAATACACTGTTAAAGTACCAGGTGGTTCAAGATTATTATTAGATAATATTGAAGGTTGGATTAAACCAGGTCAAATGACTGCATTAATGGGTTCATCAGGTGCTGGTAAAACAACATTATTAGATGTTTTAGCAAAACGTAAAACAATGGGTGTTGTTGAAGGTGAAAGTCATTTAAATGGTAGACCATTGGAAATTGATTTTGAACGTATTACTGGTTATGTTGAACAAATGGATGTTCATAATCCAGGTTTAACAGTCAGAGAATCATTACAATTTTCAGCTAAACTTCGTCAAGATCCATCTGTACCATTGAAAGAGAAATTACAATATGTTGAACATGTTTTAGAAATGATGGAGATGAAACATTTAGGTGATGCATTAATTGGTAATTTAGAAACTGGTGTTGGTATTTCAGTTGAAGAACGTAAACGTTTAACTATTGGTGTTGAATTAGTATCAAAACCACAAATTCTTTTCCTTGATGAACCAACTTCTGGTTTAGATGCTCAATCATCATATAATATCATTAAATTCATTCGTAAACTCGCTGATAATGGTATGCCATTAGTATGTACAATTCATCAACCTTCATCTGTACTATTTGAACATTTTGATCGTATTTTATTATTGGCAAAAGGTGGTAAAACAGTATACTTTGGTGATATTGGTAAACATAGTAAAACATTGACATCATACTTTGAACGTCATGGTGTACGTAAATGTACAGAAAGTGAAAATCCAGCTGAATATATTTTAGAAGCAACTGGTGCTGGTGTTCATGGTAAATCTGATGTCAACTGGCCAGATGCATGGAAACAATCACAAGAATTACAAGATATTCATAGTGAATTACAATCACTAAAACAACAAAGTATGAATAATCAAAAAAGTAAACAAGATGGTCCACCAAGAGAATTTGCAACTGGTTTCTCATATCAATGTATTGAAGTTTATAAAAGATTAAATCTCATTTGGTGGAGAGATCCATATTATGTTTATGGTTCATTTGTTCAAAGTATCATTTGTGGTTTAATCATTGGTTTCACATTTTTCAATTTACAAAGTTCATCATCAGATATGAATCAACGTGTGTTCTTTATTTTTGAAGCACTCATTCTTGGTATCCTTTTAATTTTTGTAGCTATGCCTCAATTAATTCAACAACGTGAATATTTCAAACGTGATTACGCAAGTAAATTTTATTCATGGGCTCCATTTGCATTATCAATTTGTATTGTTGAAATTCCATATGTTATTGTTTCCGGTACCATTTTCTTTTTCTGTTCTTATTGGACAGCTGGTTTACAAGCAACTGGTGAACAAAACTTTTATTTCTGGATAATGTATGTCATGTTTTTACTCTTCTGTGTTTCTTTCGGTCAAGCAGTCGCCTCAGTATGTATAAACATGTTCTTAGCAATGACAGTGATCCCCCTACTCATAGTTTTTCTATTCCTCTTTGGTGGTGTGATGGTTCCACCGGATTCCATACCAACCTTTTGGCGGAGCTGGATCTATCATTTGAACCCGTGTAGATACTTCTTAGAAGGAATAGTAACTAATATTCTCCGTGATGTAAAAGTTGATTGTACATATGAAGATTTGGCAATTTTCACTCCACCACCTCAATTTGCAAATTGTTCAGATTATACAAGAGAATTTGAATCATATGCAACTGGTAAAATCGTTGAAACAACAAATGATAAAGGTGAATATGCTTGTGGTTATTGCATCTATAAAAATGGTCCAGAATACTATGAAGGTCTTGGTTGGTCTGACTCAAATCGTTGGAGAAATTTTGGTATTTTAACTAGTTTCTGGGTAAATAACATTATCTTGGTCGTTGCATTCGTTTATATCGCAAGAAGAGGAAGTAGATAAACAATAAATATATATTTAAACAATCCATTTTAATAAAATTAATTTTAAAAATATTCTTTTTTTTTTTTTTGTTAATTATTATACTTCATATGAGCAATCAACTTTTACACCACGGAGAATATTTGTTTCTATTCCTTCTAAGAAGTATCTACACGGGTTCAAATGATAAACAAACCAGAAGGTGGGTATCTGATCAGGTACCATTACATCAACTTTCATAATTTAAATTTATAAATCAAATTAGTTATATAAATAAATCACTCAATAATCAATTTAAATATTCTTCAACAACCTATTTTTATAAAAAAAAACAATTTTTAATATGGTAAATAAAATTAATAATATTTTATTTACAACACACCTCTAAATCTGAAGTATATTATTAATAAAAGAAATTATAGTGATGGAAATTTCATTGATAATGAATCTTTTAAATTTATAATTCTATTTTGGAATTTGTTTTTGTGATATTTTTTAATGTATGATACCAACATTTTTTTGAATGTGTTATCGTTACTTTTACATGGAAATAATCGTATAGTTTTAGTTTCTTTTTCTTGAAATGTAAAACAACAATTAATTAAATATTTCAATACATTTGAATAACCACAATTTATAATATTTGATATTTGTGAATCTGTTATTTTAAAATTATAATTTTTAAATGTTGATACTATTATATTTGTTATACCAATATATCCATTCTGAAATGATAACGAAAAAAGAGTATCTATAATTGATTCATTTTTTAAAATTGATTCGAAATTATTTGATAATCCAAAACAATTATTAACCAATAAATAATTAGCTATTTGATAATAACCTTTTTTAAATGATTTATTTAATGACGCTAAAATTGTTTGATTTTGATATAATTCTTTTCCTTGTTGTTTTAAAATAAATTCCAATATATCCAATCTATTGTATTTGAAAACCCATTTAAATAATCTACTTTTTAATTGGTAATGATATTTATATAAATTTGTAAAAATTCTTGATATTACATTTTGATATATTTCTAACCATATTGAAAATTTACAATGTTTAATTGATAATTTCAAAATTGATTCAAAATAAAATGTTTTCTTTGAGCCAAATATAATATTACTTTGATTGTTTTTAAATTAATTTATAATGATATCATAATTACCATTTAAAAATAGTAAATATAATGAATCTAATTCTTTACCATGATTTCCAATTAATTGATTTGTAAAATCATTTCTTATTGAATATTCAATTTGACTATACTGAATTTCCATTTCAATACCAATACCATCATTACCACCATATAAATAATCCAATACTCTAGTAAATTTATTATTTAATGATAATATAACTAAACATTCATTTGTATATTTTGTAAATTTAGTTGATTCATTCATTAATTTGATTAATTGAACCAATTCATTTTCACTAATTTCCAATACTAATAATTCAACCATTAGTAATGATAAACTTGAACTAAAAGATGATAATAATCCATTTGAATAAATGAATTTGATTAACTCAATTTTATCATTGATAGTATTTAAATTCATTTTTGATAATTGATATACTGTATCGGTACTACCACCATTATGACTATGTTTGTTTATTACTGATATAATGGAACTGATTGCTTTAATATCATTACCAAATATTGAATTTACCAATGACTTGTTAAATAAACAATTTTCCAATGTTTGATTTTCAAATTCTTCTTTTAAAATTTTACAATCTAAATTTCTTATTACCATTCTATTTAATGCCGAATATGCTTCAATTAATTCATTTAATGGTGTACAATCTTCATTGAATAATGAATTTAAAAATGGTATTAAAATTTGATATTCTTTTCCATCTTTTTGTTGATTAAACTGAACTAGTATCCCAAACCTAAATTGAATTAAATAATTTACCAATTTAACTTTTTCAACAGTACTGAATTTGTAATGATCATAATCAATTTCATCATCATCATTGGAATTACAATTTGATGTTGAGAAAACTTTTGATAATGCCAATTCACCTGCCCCATTAAAATATTTGAAAAATATATCAACTTTATCAAATTGAATTTCACCAGTTACTAAATGAGGTTTAAATGGTAATATTTGTAAATATTTTGATAATGAATTTACCCATTTAATAAACTTTAATTCAACAAGTGGAAAACTTGAAAATAATGATACTAAATAATTGATTGGATAATTTTCAAATAATTGTTTAAATATTAATTCCCATGTTATTGATAATTGACCATTTGTGACTTCATTATTTAAACAATATTTAATAAATGTTTCAATTTGTTGATAATTTGGTAATTGATTCATATTTAAATTTGTTTTAATTAATGTTTTGAATAATGATTCACAATTACATAAATTTGTTGGTACCGATGAAAATATTTCAACTGATGAACAATGTTTTAATACAATATCATTATAAAATGTAATACCATTAATTGATAAATTATATAATATTAATAGCCATAAATGATTAATTGATTGATTTTTTAATTGGCTAATTACTTTTTCAATATTGTTGAAATCTGATTTATGGAAATAATAATCAATATAATATTTAAAAAAAGATGGGAATGGTGGTGTTGTTTGTGTTTTACCATCTTCGTTTTTAAATTTATAATTTAAACATAGTTGTAATATTTGACCAGTATCAATTGAATTATCATTTTGAATTGATTTAAATAATGATATTATTTCTAATAATGGTGTATTACTATTTTCATAAGATGAATGGCGTAACATTAAATATTTTATATAATTTACATGATCCCTATAATTAATTTGAAATGGTATCATTTTGAAACAATAAAAGTAACCATATGTTTCTAAATCATTAAGTTGATTACATTTTAATGATAAATCTATAACTGTTTTAATGTTTATTGTATCATTTCTATATTTTATAGATGGTTGTTGTTGTTGTTGATTCTTCATTTTTATATTATTATTGAATTTATTATTATTTTTTATTATTAGTTTATCAATTGAATGATGTAATTTTTTATCTATAAATTCTAATACATTATCAATTGGATAATTTTTATCATTCATAGTTACTTCTTTTATTGTATCTTTATTAATCATTTTAATATATTCTTTTAATTCTATATTAATTCTATCAATAATTGATTTTAATTTTAATTTTATTGATTTATATATTATTGTTGAATGGTTTGTTGTTAATGTTATTGCAGCATGATTTTCATTTATAAATGATATAATTTGAATATAGTTTTCAATTTTTGTTTGATATAATATTATTTTATTATTTAATTTTGAATGTTGGTTTTGTTGTGGTTGTTTTTCAACTTTACTATAATAATCCATTTTATATGATAATACATTATGTAATAGCATTGATTCAGTATACCAATCTAATCCAGGTTGAAGTAATAAATAATTTGCAACATCTAAACTTGAAAATGATAATGCAATATCCATTAAACTTTTATATTCACCTGTACCATTATTCTTTATTGTATTTGCAACTGAATTAACACCACCATATAATTGAATGAATGATTTTAATGAAAATACAGAATTCAATTTAACTGATTCTTCAATTAAATCTAATCTTTCCATATCATTTCTTTTATATTTGAATAATAATTCATAAATATCGTATCTATTACAATTGATTATTAATGTTTTAATTGATTTATTATTAATGTGTACATAACGACCCGATTTAATTTTATCAATTATCATTTCATATTGTTTATTCTTTATCATCCAGTCCAATGATATAATTGAGTTATAATCTTGTCTTGATTCAATATTACTGAATAAATTAACATTATTTATTTCATTTGATTTAATATTATTCAATATATTACATCTTAGATATTTATTATGAAAAACTTTAAAAAATAATATTTCATTGTTATTCTGTTGCGGTGGTTGTTGCATATTATTATTATTACAAATATTTATAATTTGTAATTTGTTGCGAGAGAAGATTTTTTCTTTTTTTTTAAATTTTATTTTTATTTTTTTTTTTTTTTACAAAAAGCAAAATCGGTTACAACACTAACTAAAGTTACAACAGTGGGGTTTATAAATTGATGTGATAAAACGAGGAATGAACTGAAATAAACATTTATCTTTTTACCATGTTATGTTGTATATCGCCGTTTAAATAAAGATCAATATATTGTGTATACAATACTGTATTTGAAAAATTAATTATTTGTTAAAATCATTATTCGCACATTCTTATTTGTTTAAAATTTACAGTGATACATTTGGATGAATTGTTATTACCAGAATACCCTATATCATCAATTGGACTATCACTATTAAACACACACACCCATACAAACATAAAGTTATAATAATTAAATTAATTACATACTTTATATAAACAAACATATCATAAATTCATCTATAAACAAGTGTCTATATGTTAGTTGCAATAAACAAACAAAATGTTTCTTTTATTTCATGATTTTTCAGTTACAGTCATTGACATATATAAAATTTTGACATAGCTCACGCTGTGTCCTCTGTAATCAATTGGCATAACCTGAGTGACACATTGAGTTGATTCCAATGGTGAGCGAAGAATAAATTTTATGTTTCAGACAATAATTCTTTAAACGCCAATGAAGCCAATTACAAATTTCATCATAGCTTCCGCATGAATTTTGAAAACATGATATAATACTCTAAATGTCAATTCCCAACCAAAAACTCTTCGTTAATCTAAACCTAAAATATTATCTCTTTTTTTATCTGTATCTGCTTGGTTGTCATCGTAAAAATTTTAAAAAAAAATAAAAAAAAAAAAAAAAAAAAAAAAATTAATTAAAGTGTGATCTTTATTTCATGAAATAAAAAATATCTTCAATAGATTCTTTATTATAGTTTCAAAACTGTAACAAAACAGTAACAGTTGATATCATGGTGTGTACACAACAAATAAAAACTATTTTTATTGAATTGGTTGTATTTGGTATAATTGTACTTGTTGTGGTTGTTGAATGAATTGATAATATGGAGCTATACCACCTGGTATTGTAGGTGCTAATAATAATTGTTTACTTGGCAATAAATTTGTTAAAACTGGTGCATGACCAACATCTCTTGGAACTGTTAAAGTTAACTATAATTAATGAAAACATATATTGTTAATTAGTATAATACCACATTCACGTAATCAATTAATTTTTAAATACACATACAACTAAAGCACGTTGATTAACATCAGGACGAACTTGACCAATTGAAATACCTCTAACACCATATAGTGCAAGATATTTTACATTTAATTCACCACATATTTTATCAACCTAAATAAAATTTAAAAATGAGTTTGTTAATACTACAATTTAATAATAATAATATATTGAATAAGTATACATATTAATACAAACCTTTGAATTATATTTTTTTAATTCAATATTAAACCAAATTCCTGCAGGTATAACTAAAATAAAACCAATTAAAAGTAACATTGTAAAACAAGAGAAAAAAAAGAAGTTTGCGCAATTTTTATTCAATACAGGTTCAGTAGTACGTGAATTATAATCATCAATCATTTCATTATATTCTTGATTAGATATATAATTATATAATTGATCATTATATTCTTTTTTCCATCCTTTAATTCCATTAAATAAAACTAGTTTAAAAACAATGATTAGTTGAATTGAAAGACCTAAATAATTAAATAATATTATAATACATACAATTTATAGGTACATATGGATTAAATATAGATTTAAAATTTGTATCAATTGGTTCTAATGGTTGCCAATGTTTTCTTGGATTTTTTATTAATGGATGTGGTTCAAAACATGGTTCTAAAAGTAATGCAGTTCTTTGTCCATCAATAACAACACTTGTAGATGGTAATATACCGGGTGTTGGTGTAACTGGTACATCAGGATATGATATAGTACATGTTAAATCCATACCATATTTAATTTTAAATGTTACACCTCTTAATGACATTACTTTATTTATATTTTCAATTACTGGTTTTAAATCTTTTCTTACCTTTTTTTATTTTTTTTTGTTTGTTTAAATTGTGTAAGTATATATTTATATGGTTTTGTGTTTAGTTTTATTTATAATTTACGTACTCTTGATTTGAATAATGGCCAACGAACCATATTTACAAATAACATAATTACACCAGGTAATAAACCAACTGCAAACATTATAAGTATATATGAATTATAATCTCTAATTGCATTTGAATTAATGTTATCAATTGCTTCAAGATATTCTTTTACACCAACAACACCAATTAATTCTTGTGGAAAACCAGTTTCGAAACCACCAACAGTGATTAGTGGAATATTCTTTATTTTAACTTTATATGTTTTAACCATTTTTTCCGAAATAAAATTAATAAATAATAAATCTAAAAAACAACTTTTGATAAGAAATTTTAAATTATTTATTTTTTCAAACCAATTAATTTTTTAAGTTTTCAACGAACAAACTTATTTTCAGTATTATCTTTTTTTATTTTTTCAACAAGACACATTAAAATAAAAAAAGATTATACCGAAAATAAGTTTGTTCGTTGAAAATTAGATATTTAAAATTCCGGCCTTTAAAATAAGTTATCTGAAAGTTTGATTATTTTTATAAATTTCTAAAATTATTCACAAAATGAAAAAAAAATATCTTGTTTGCCATATCAAAACAAGTTTTTATTCAATTTTTTTTTTACAAAACAAATCTTGATACCCAATTCATTGAATCTTTGAGTGGTGTTAGTGACTAAAGATAAATTTGTTTTAATTGTTCACGAAAAAAAAATATCCTTTTTTTAAGTTTTTTTTTTTTACATACCAACTTTCGTTTTTTTTTATAAAAGTAGCAAACAAATAAAAAAAATTGATAATTGGATATATGTTAATTTTTTTTTTTTTTGATTTATTGGATAAATCTGTTTAATGATTTAGAATTGGAATGGATATGGAATAAATTTTTTTATTATATTTGAAAATAGACTGGGTAGGTCTCTACTGTTTATGTGTTAACTATTTAAAATAAAACAAACAATTGAGATATGAAAACTATTATTAAAATATAAATTATATTATTTGATAATTTAAATGAGTTTGATGGCACAGTTGATTCAAGTGAATCTTTTAATGTTGGAATAATTGATGTTAAAGAAAAGTAGTCATTTTCTATGTATGACATTTTTAACCCGGGGTAGTTTGTTTGTGAAACTAAAGAAACAGTATCATCACTTGAAATTTTATATAGCAATAGTGTTGTAACATATCTTGATTCATCACTTAGGATACCAAAATAATTATTGTTATAACCAGTTAGCATTCTAATTATTTTATAATCTTGTTGATCAATTAATTTAATTTCTTTAGTACTAAATTTAATATGGTATAAAAAGAATCTATTGTTTAATTTATCATTACCAGATAATAATGCATAATCATTACCACCAATAATACCCAATCCATCCATATTTAATAAACCAAAATAGTATATACTTGTTTTGTTATTCCAAACATCAATCAACATAATTGATTGATTATTTGAGTTACTTCCAACTGTATAAAAAATACCAGTATCTTTATTATAGTATGAAGCTATATTTTCAGCACCTATATTAAAATAGGTACCTCCTGGTAATCTAATTTCACTCCATGAATCTGTTTTGAAGGTATATAAATAAAATGAAAAAGTACCACATGCCATCATTGTATTTGAAATGTCATCAAAATATGGTACTGTACTGAAAAAACTAGAACTATTTGCATAGTTTATTTGAAGTTCTAAATTTACATCATACCATAAATCGTTTATTAATTGCAATGAATTTTTATGATATGTTTTTAAAATATCTTTAATTGAAAATAAATTAATATAAACACAATTTTATAATTATATAATATAAATGTGAAAACTTACACGAACTGTCATTTAAAACACATAATGGATATTGGCCATAATTATTAGGTGTTAATTCATAACTTGTATTTTTTGTAATATCTTGTCCAATTGGTTGAAAAGTAGAGGATGAACCATACCCAGACATAAACATGAATGCGACAGGTGGTAATGTTCTTTGCTCATTTGAAATTGGTCCTGGTGATGGTGGTAATAAACAATTTGATTTTACAATTAATATTAATACTAATAATACTGATAACATTTTGTGTGAATGTTTATCTTTTTGTTTGAAATTATTATAAAAAAAGAAAAAATAATATTTTCCTCCAACACAACAAACATTGAAAATTAGATATTTTATTTTTCAAAAACTCCAACCTTTAAAATAAGTTATCTGAAAGTTTGATAAATTTCTTAAAATATCAAGCTGGGTCAACTACATATAAAAAGAAGAAGCCAGTGTCAGTTGGATAAATTAATTCAAATAAAATTAAAAATAAATAAAAAAAATGTTTTCCTCCAACACAAACATTGAAAATTAGATATTTTATTTTCAAAAACTCCGACCTTTAAAATAAGTTATCTGAAAGTTTGATTATTTTTGAATTAATTTTTTTTTATAATTCAAAAAAAATTAAAAATAAATAAAAAAAATTTTTTGATTTTTTTTTAAAATATCCAAAGGTTCCAAAAATGTTTTTTTTTTGTCATATAAATATAAGTTTTGTTCAATTATTTTACGAAACAAATCATTGCACCAAATTCATTGTTTCTTTGAATGGTGGTAGTAAAGATAAATTTGTTATATTTTTTATTTATTTATTATTATTATTTATTATCAATTCTTTGTTTTTATTTTACAGCAAACGGTTTTGGATGTATTGTAATTCCAAAATCTTCTATATCATCAATTGGATTACTACTATTATAATATGAAGGATCAAGCTACAAATATTTCAAGTTCAGATAAATTTTTTCCAACTATAAACAAAGTAATAGTTTAGTATTATTAAATGATAAAATCATGATGTTTGATTAATAAAATGTAAACTAATACATATTACATACTACAATAATACCAAACGATCAATCATATAAAGTTAATCTTTTTTTAAAAATAAACAAAATAATTATAAAAAAAAGATATTTTTATTAATGAAATATGATATTATATATGTAATTTTAGATGGTGATTTATACAATTATAAATCATATAAATTCGAACCTGTAAATTTAATATATTTTAATACAAAATGATCATTTGAACAATTTAAAAGTTCTGGATTACCCTGGGAAACATAAATACATTCTAATGATGGAGGTATGATACCATCTATTGATAAATCTTGATCAAATGAATTACTTGTAAGATATAATGATTTTAAATTATAAGGCAATGATCCAGCAGGTATATCATATCCAGATTTCAACGCTAACATCGTAATTGATGAAGGTAATGATCCAACTACAAGTGAATAAAAACTTGAACCCAATATCAATGTTGTTAATGATGATTCTGGTAATACATTTGAATTGAATGGTTCATCATAATCTAATAATTTCAAATATGTTAATGAATTTGGTAATGTTTTCGCTGGTAAAATTTGATTATATTCTAAGAGTGCCAATGATTTTAAATTTGTGTAGTTGTAAAAATAACCTTCTGGTATTGGTTGATTAAATGAATCAAATTCAATTGATATAATTGATTGTGGAAATATATTTGGTGTTAATGGTTGGTTATATCCACCCATATCAATTGATGTTAAATTTGATAATTCATTAGCCATATTGAAATTTCTATTAAAACTGCAACCAAATTTTAATGATTCTAAATGTAATGGAAGTGATCTTGATCTTATTTCACTATTGAAAGAAAAGCCGAATTTAATCGATATTACATTATGTGGAATATCGCCAACTTTAATTATTTGATTAAACCCTACTTCAAATTCAATTCTTTTAGTTGTAGTTTTAAATGTTGTATTTGATAATGTTCGATTTCCTTTATATTTGATATCTAAATTACATACTGAATTTGGAATTGAACCTGCTTCTATATTACCTTGATAACTATCCAATAACACTAACTCAGTTAATGATTGTGGCAATTGATTTGGTTCAATTGATTGTTGAAAATCATTGCCAAGTATTAATTTCAATAATGATGATGGTAACCATTCCAATGATAATTTTTGATTAAATCCAGTATAATTACCAAATGATAAACTTGTAATATTATTTGGTAAAATACCTTGAATGAACTGGTATTTTATACTGGCAAAAAACAAAACTGTAGTTACTGAATTTGGTATACTATTAACTTGTAATTTAATATCACCTTCCTTAAAAGATATACTAGTTAAACTTGTTGGAAGTGAATTTGGTTTTAATATATCAATAGCATCATGTTCTTCACCTTCTTTATATGTATTATAACTATATAATTCAAGTTGATTTAAATAATTTTTATATTTGTAACTTTCTAAATTATATGTTGAAATTCTAATTTCTCTATTTAAAAGGATACCATATATTCTTAAATGAAATAATATTTGATTTCTTATTACAATATTTCTCCATGCTTTAAAGAATACATCATCAATTTTACTGTTGATACCATTATCATTATTGCAATTACATGATTTAATCTTTTTTATTATATGACCAACACCACCGCAACCACTTCCACCACCACTATTACTGATATTATTATTTTGCTGTTGATTATTATTGTTATTATTATTATTATTATTATTGTTTGTATTGAGTTGTTGTTGTTGTTGTTGTTGTTGTTGTTGTTGTTGCCTTTTTAAAATACGATTATTATTTTCAGTTATTATTTTAATTGAACTATCAAATTTAATTTTATTACTAATATAATGATCATTATTATCATCATCATTGATATTATCTATTTTCATTAATGATTTATCATTACCAATGTTATCAATTGATTTAATATTATTATTTATAATTTGAAATTGTTGTTTTGACAATCCATAATACCAATATGAGCCATTTGATTCATTGCTGTTGTTTTTTCCATTATTATTGGGGTACGAATGAATATGTGTAAGTATGTGTTGATGTTGTTATTGCTAGAATAAATATACGTGTGTTTAAAGTTATATTTACCTTTCACTATTATTATTATTATTATTATTATTATTATTATTATTGTTTGATGTACTATCAATGTTATAATCGTTAATAAATTTATTTAATTGGTTACGGTTTATTAAAATACCATTAATAGACATTACTAATATACATTCTATCAATGTTATATCTTCAATATTATCCTTGTCGTTGTTGGTGTTGAAGTTATTGTTATTTAACCATTCAATGATAATATCTTCCATTTTTCATGTGTACCGTTGTGTGAATGATTTTATAATATGAAAAAAATAAATTGGGTGATGTCAAATAAATTACTTCCAAAAATTAATAAAAAAAAAAAAAAATTATTTGAAATTTTTTAAAAGGGTGATAGTATCACACAAGTACGGTGAATATATTTCGGATGAATTGTTTTACCAAAATACTTTATATCAATTGGATTATCACTATTATTAATACACCAAAATAGAATTCAATCAACAAATACTCATATATTCAGACCTATAGTTCTTTTAATGATGATCACTACCAATTAAATTTATTACCATTTTATTCATTTCTATATGGAATTAAACAAACTGAATTATATTGTAATTTATTATCTCATTCATTTTTACAACTTGTGAAAATGATAATGGTGAAACTAATAGAGAATTAATTCAACCATTAATGAATCATTTATTTGAAAATACATTAAAATCAACACCTACATTAATAATGTTATCACATAGTTTATCAATGTTAAAATATAATTTTAATTCATTTTCAAGTTGTTATAATAATAATAATAATCAATTTAAAACAAGACCATTCCCAATTGTAATATTTCAAGATACAAATGATTTAATAACTGGTGTTGATACATTGAATAAAATTAATAAAATTATTAAACCAAATTTAATTTATAATTGTATTGATGCAGGTCATGGTTATTCTTTGAAAATACAAATGAATATATTTTAAAAAGTAAACAATTTATTAAGGTAGTTGCAATGATAAGATGGAGCAAATACTACAACACAGGAATTAGAATTACCATTTAAAGTAAAAAAGAAAATAATATACCATTATTAACATTGATATATATTAAAATAACTTCTTATTTCAATTGTAAAGTAAAATTAAATAAATTAAAATAAAAGGGATTATCAATAATTTTAAATCTAAATTCTTATCGATATATTTATTAATAAATTGTTTTTTGGTTCTTGAGCATAATTCAGCTGGATAATCGATTTTTGTACTTATTTCAGCATTGACAATACTTTGCAAATCAGTTCCATGTAAGTTCTTCAGGTATAGGTCAGTCGTGCAGACAAGTTTTGGCATAGCTTACGCTGTGTCCTGTAATCATTAGGCATTGAACTTAGCAAGCGAGACACATCGAGTTGATCACAATGTCAGACCGCACGATGAGCAAGACTGTTCGACGAACAAATTAAATCTATGGTGAAATTGATGTATGTTACAGACAATAATTCTTTAAACAATCACTACCCAATTAAATTTGATACGCAATGCCATAATGTTACAAAAATGAAGCCAATTCCAAATTTCGGCATAGCTCCCGCATGAATTTTGAAAACATGATATAATACTCCAGATGTATATTCCTATATTCTTGTACCTAAAATTCTTCACTAATCTAAACCTGAAATATTATCTCTTTATTTTTTTATTTACCCCAAACACGTTTTAAAAAAAATTCAAAAAAAAAAAAATAAAAAAGACAAACTTTTTTTTAATTTTTTTTAAATTTATTAAAAAAAAACGGAGGTTTGATCAAACAGTGTATTTATTTTTTAATTATTTGGAAAATAAACAAAGTGTTTGGTTATCAAAAAAAAATTGTCATAGTAAATTGTTTCTCGTAGTGTTGTTTTTGTTAATTTGTATTATAATTATAATTTTTTTGTTAATTGACGATAATAATAGACTGGTTGGATTATTATTTAATTGACTTATAATTCTTGTAGGTGCATTGTCTTGGTGGATATGTTGCATCACTATATACCATTGAAGTTCTATTTGGAAGTAATGATAAAATTGCATTCCAAAACTTAAACTTCTTCAATCTTTTATTTTTTTAGTTTTTTTTTTTTAAAAAATCACGAAAATTTTTTTGATGTTGGTATAAAAAATTGGGGTCGTTTGTATCTGATCGTTGGTGTTGTCATAAGAATTTTAAAAAATGAAAAAAAAAAAAAAAAAAAAAAAAAAAAAAAAAAAAAAAAAAAAAAAAAAATTTTTTTTAAAAAAAAAAAAAAAAAAAAAACAAAAAAAATGGAAAAAAATGTAAAAAATTAAAAAAAAAAAA
>JACAFY010012207.1:0-12439 GCA_015252635.1 Dictyostelium capitatum
AATAAATAATATTTAATTTTATTTATTATTGTTTTCATTCTTTTTTTTTTTTTTTTTTATTTGTTTTAAATTTTTATTTTTTTTTTTATAATTTATTATTTATATTTTTATTAATTATATTATTATTGTTATTATTATTGGAACCACTACCATTAATATTTGAAGTTGTTGGTTTATCTTGATCTTCATCATAATTTATTATAAAAGGTTCAAATCTTGGCAGTGACCCATTTAATTGCTAAATGGTAGTATTTAAATCATCCAACATTTTGAATGGGATATTATCTTGTTTAGATGGTACAACTCTAGTTTTAACAAATATAGCAACCAATGCAACTAATACTATGAATATAACAGTTGGTACTATAATTATTAAATATAATTTAGTTTTATCAGATTTTTGATTGTTGTTAATGTTGTTGGTATTAGTGTTTGCATCATCAATTACAGTTTTATCAGTACTTGTTGTTGTACTAGGATCTACCATTGGTTGATTTGTAACTGGAATTGACATTTTTAATTTATAATATCCAATTGATGGTGTTGATAATTGATTTTCAAATTGATTAGTGAATGATAAAATTGTATTATTTGTTACAGTTGGTAAATCATCTGGAATTAATGATGATGTATTAAATGAACTGCTTAATTCACATAATAAGAATGTATCTGAAGAATATCCAACTTTTGTACAATTTCTTTTTTTACCATTTGGTTTTTCAATTATAATTGAAACTGATTGCATAAAATTTCTACCCAATATTGTAATTTGTTTTTCTTTATTATCTTTATATCCTAATACTTTTTCAATTATTGGATTTGAATAACAGAATGAATCAATTTTATCAGTATCAATTAATAAATTTGAAATTTCAACTTTATGATTACATCCATAACCTTTACCCAAATAACATCTAATTGAATTATGTGTTAATGGAGATAATAATTCACATGTTTCATTACCAATTGTAATTTTTGGTGATACATTTTGATCAATGTAAAAGAAATATCCAGTGAATTCAACTATACCACCAACATTATTTACTCTCTCCACTTTACTAATTGTAGATGTAACATTTAATTTCTTTGAAATTGATACACCAGTTTTGTATGATATTGTAATAACACCATTTGATTGAGTCAAATCTTTAATATTGGTTATATTAAATGAAATTATATCATAATCTATTATTAATTTTGGTGTTGTTGTAGTTGGAATTGTATTACTTGGTGTTGTAGTTGGCTTAGGTGTTGTTGCTGGTATTGATTGAGTTGGTGTTGGTGATACAGATGGTGTAGTTATTGGGTTAGTTGTTTCAGTTGAAGGTGTTGGTGTTGTAGAAGATGTAGATGGTATTGGTGTTGTAGAAGGTGTTGGAGTGGTTGATTCATTTAATTTATCAGTTTTTAATAATTTTGAAGAAGGTGTTTTAGTTTCTGGTTGATCAATACTACTATCGGTTGATGGTTTATCAGCTTTTTTAAAACTATATGAATGAATTTTATCACCAGAATATAAAACTGATAATCCATTCTTTTCAGAGAAATGACCTTTTATTACAACTTCATAAAATGATGGTAAATTATCATTTGTTTCAATACTAATTATTTCGGGTGTTTCATCTAAAATAAAATAAAATTAATAATTAGTATTTATATATTTATTTATATATATACAAATAAAATAATATATTTACCTTTATCTTTATTTTTAGATTTACTTGGGGTTTTGTCTTTACAAAATGTAAATGAAATTGTTAAAAACAATATAAAAAATAGTAATAATTTTGAATTTTTCATAGTGTTATCTCATAAATTTATTTGTCTTTTTTTTTGAATGAGAAAGAGAGGTATAATTTTATTTAAATATAGTATATGTATATTGAATTATTTTTATAATTTCTAATTTTAAAATTGTTTGTGATGGTGATTAAATTTAAATTGATTTTGGTTATTTATATAAAGTGTGGGTTGGTTTAAATTTGCAATTTTTAGTTTTTTTTTTTTTTTTTTTAATAATAATTAATTTAATTAAATATTATAAAAAAATAAACCACACACTCAAACTCTCACATGGGCAGTGGTAATTTGATTACAAAAACTTTTTAAAATATAAATAGTTTTAACCACCACCAATTTTTTTTAAATTCTGAAAAAAAAAATATAAATTTTTTAAAAAAAAAAAATGTGGGGTGTATATTTTCAGACTTATCAAAATAAAAATTTATTTTTCTAATATATAAAAATAAAAAGGTAGTTATATTGATTTTATATCTTTTTTTTTTATTTATTTCTTTGATTTAATTAATTTTTTGTATTTTCAATTATTTTAATAGCTTTTTCAATTGAATCTTTTGAAAGTTGGTTTGTTACGTCAATACAACGATTTTTGATTTTTTCATAATTACCTTTAATTTTTAATATAGATTCAACTATATTATTATTGATATCCATTATATTATGATTATAATGATGATGGTTATTTTTTTGTTGTTGTTGTTTATCAAATTTTAAATTATAACCAATATTTAAAGATTCTATTCTTTTTGAAAATACAATTTGATCAAAAAGAGATAAATTTTCATTACATGTATTTGTAGGTGATATAATTATAATTGATGGTATTGAATTTTTTAAAATCATTGAAATTGAATTAACTTTTCCATCTGATATAATAATTGAACAATAATTTCTATATAACCAATCAATTGAATCATCATCGATATTATTTAATTGTAGAACATTATCAAATGATGATAATAAGTTATTATTACTTTCATTATCTTGACCATAGTTTATAATTATCCATTTTGTTGTTTTATCTAAATTTTCAATTGTATATTTCAACATTGTAAAAATTAATTTTTGATCATGATTTGATATACTATTACCCAATGAAAATATAATTGGTAAATCTTTCATATCTTGACAATTACTATTGTTATCTATTATATTACCATTTGCATAATTTAACTTTTTTAATTTTTCTAAAAGATAATTAAATTTTTGTAAATTGTTGTTGTTTTCATTATAACCAATATTGTTATTAATGAATCCAACAATATTCCAATTATCAATATAATCATTTGGTATTGTTCCATTTGGTGGTAATATTATTTTATCAAATGCATTAATAATTTTCACTTTTTGATCATATAATATTTTTTCAAAAAAGTTTTTCTTTAATCCTTCCAATTCTAAATATTCTTTTCTCCATTTATCTAATCTTTTAATTTCACTAATAAATAATTGGGTGTGGTGAAATGTTATATTAGAAAATGAATTATTTGATTTGTATATTTAATGATAAATATATTGGGAATATTGTGTAAAACACCACTTACAAATTTGAATGTTTAATATATTCTTTTTTATATGTTAACTTATTTAATTCTGGTAACATTAATGAATGATCTGTAAATAGTATATGTGGGAATTGACTAGTTTTTAAAATTGGTAATAATAAAACCGGTATAAATGGTATACATAATTTATCCCTAATACATAATGAAATTCCAATACAATTATAATTTGTAATTACTAAATCATAACCAATTGATGATAAATAAAATTGATTTAAACATTGTATATTTGTTGTAAAACTATTACAACAACTACAATTATCGCACCCAATAAAATTTATTTTAAATTTATCAAATAATAATTTAATTTCACCTTTACTTTCACCAATAATTAATATTTGATGACCATTATTTTGTAAATTATTTGCAATTATTAAAAATGATTGAAATTCATCATTCATTAAACCCATTAGAAAAAATACAATTTTCATTTTTTTTTTTTTTTTTTTTTTTAATTTTTTTTTGTATTTTTTATTTTTTTTTTAAAAAAACTATTTTTTTTAATTTTTTGCCTTTTTTTTTTAAATTATTTTTAATATTTAAAAATTTTTTTAATTAAAAATTAATTAAAAAAATTTTAAAAAATATAAATTTTATTTTTTTTTTTTTTTTTTTTATTAATATTATATTGTATTGTTAATTATATTATTAAAAAAACTATATTATTAAAATTTATAAATTTATATATTAATTATAAATTATTAATTATTTAAAATGTATATTATTGGGTAAGGTGTGTTTTTTATTTTTTCAAATTACAATTAAAAATTAATATAAAATAAATCTCTCTGAAATCTATTATTTATATTTAAAAACTGTTAAATTTATATCTCTATACAAAAATTATTTTTATTCATTACTGAAAGATAAAAAGTTTAAAAAAAAGAAAGTTAATTTAAAAAAATAAAAAAAAACACACACCCACGCTCACATATAGACATAACTTAATTGTTAACAACAACAATACACACACACCTAAATGTTTTCCATACCAAAAAAAAAAAAAAAAATAATGATTAAATTTTTATGTGTGTGTGTTTTTATAAAATTTTATCAGTTCTTGCGACACATTATAACACTTTGGTTAATATTAGTTAATGTTCAAATGAATTTAAAGTATAATTACATTTTTTTTTTTTTTTTTTTTTTTTTTTTTTTTTGATTTAATTTTACCATTTCTTTTTTGCAGCTTGAGCTTTGAAATTTGATTTTCTTAAATCGTTTTCAGCTTTTGCAATATCATCTCTATATTTATCTTTTACAGTTAAATTTGGACCAATCATTTCAACTCCATCACCTGCACCACCAATATCAATTCCATCATCTTTATGATATTTACTACTAATTAAATCTCTTAGATCTTGTTCTGATTTCTTTTTATATTGTTTACATTCAGATTCTGTCATTGACCATAATTTTAATACAGGTTTTCTATTTGTTGTTGTTGTTGTTGTTGTTGTTGTTGTTGTTGTATTATTGGTAGTTGTATTTACAGTTGATTTAGCAGTTGTACTACTTTTTAAAGATTTACCTAAATTATAATTCATTTTTGAACCATTCTCTTGGATTAATTTTAAATTTGAAAATTGTTGAACCAAATTAAATAAATTGACTGATTTTGAATTATCATCGTTACCATTTGTTGATTGTTTAAATTGTTTTGATTCTGGATCTAATAAAATATCATCATTGTTATCACCATGTTTTTCACTCTTTTTAATTTCATCAAGTAATTTTGATTTATCTTTAAATTCACCATTGATTACATTTAAATCTTGTTGTTGTTTCTTTTCTTGTTGTTGTTGTTTCTTCTTTTGTTGTTGATTTTGTTTATTTGGATTTAATTTCTTTGTTAAAATTTTAATTAAATCTAATTTAATTGGTGGTAAATGATAATTATCATCTTCAGTATGAATGTTTACCAATACATGATCAAATACAGCCAATGTAATAATTTTTGAAGTTTCAGTAAATTGAATTTTTAAATTTAATTCATTAAATTCAATATTTGAAACTTGACCATACTCTTCAACTGGATAACATGTTGTTGGTAATATATATTGTGAATCTTTTGTAAGGAATACTCTTTGTCTTAATCCAAACTCTGGTACAAATACTGCGAAACCATTTGATCTAATATCAGTTATAATTGCTTGGACATTATCCTTTGGTTTAATTTTAAAATATAAACTTTGAAATAATTCAGTTGCATCCCTTTGAACAGTTTTCGAAGCTCTATGTCTAATATTTAAATGTTCTGCCAATATATTCATTGAATAATTATCATAGTTACTACCATTACTACCATTACCACCATTATTACCAATTAATGAATTCCATAATTGTCTATGTACTATTATATCAGAATAACGACGAATTGGTGATGTGAAATGAGTATATTTATTTAATGCAAGACCATAATGAATAAATTCATTTATATTATTAACTGAACCAGTTGAAAAGTAAACAGCTTCAGATACAACATTTACAGTTTTTAATTTTAATATTTGATTAATGTAACCATCATCACTATCAATAGCATGTTTAAGTGATTCTGCCAATTCTTTATTTGTTGAAGTATTTAATTCAAATCCACAATGTGAAAACAATGATTTAATTGATTCAAAATTAATTTGATTTGGTTTTGGATGACGTCTTAATAATGAGCATGATGGATATGCAGAATGAATTTTAGTTGCAACTGATGAATTTGCTAAAATCATATACTCTGCAACTAATTGATGAATTTCTAAATCATTTTTCAATATGATTTTATCTGGTTTACTTGTATCTTTACCAGTGAATTGAAATCTAACTTCAATTGATTCTAAATCTAATGCACCATCATCTGAACGTTTACTTTTAAGTAATCTAAATACATCTAATAATACCAATAAATCTTTTTTAATTTCTTTAATTTTTAAACCATTATAAATACGATTACGATAACCTGCATTCAAACCACCATTTGTTACATCTGAATCTTTATCTTTACCATCAACAATTTTACCATCAATTATATCTTGAGCTAATTGATAATGTAATTCACCACTTGAATGAATTATAGTTCTACCAAACCAAGTATTTACAATTTCAGCGGTACCTTTTTTAATTTGCCAAACTACACTCATTGCACAACGTGGTAAACCACCACGAAGTGAACAAATATCTTCTGAAAGTACAGCTGGTAACATATCAAAACGTCTATCTGGTAAATAAATTGTTGTACCTCTTCTACGTGCTTCAATATCCAATGCGGATCCTTCTTTTACAAAATGTGAAACATCTGCGATATGTACACCAATTTCAATGATATTACCATCACCACCACTTCCTTGAGGATAACCAATTGAAATTGCATCATCAATATCTTTACTTCCTAATGGATCAATACTCATTACATGATGTGATGACATATCCCTACGATATTTTAATTCTTTATCTGGTATTTGCCATGGTTGTGATTCTGATGATTCTGGTAATGATTTCAATATTGCTGATGGCCATTGTTTTAATGATATATCATGTTCAACCATTAACGCTGATAATTCAGTTTCTAAGCTACCAGATTCACCAATTGTACCAACATAATGACCAATTGGATAATTTGAATTTAAATCCCATGAATCCATTCTAACAATTAAACGTTTACCAACATATTGTAATGGGCTCTTTGTTGGTACTCTAATTAATGGTATTCTCCAATCAAATGGTACTACCATTAAAAAGTTTGTAAATGATGATGTATTCTTTTCAACTGTTCCAACATAATCTCTCCAATTTCTTTGAAATATACCAACAACTCTACCAGTTGGTATTTTTAATATTAATTTCTTTCTACCACCTGATACCAATGATGATGATGATGATGATGATGATTGATCACCAGTACTACCATTTGTAATTTCTTCAATTTCATCAATATCATCTTGTTGATAATCTAACTTTATTGATGAATCATATGGTAACCATTCACTTTCTGGTAATAATGATATTCCAACTTTATCACCATGAACTGCTCTATTTTGATTAAATTTACCAATGATCATTACTTTATCACCATGTAACAATGTTTCACCATTTTGATTTTCACTACCATTATTACTACTATCTTTACCAGTTGTTTCAACATGTGGTGTTGATAATTTTACAAATGATTCATCTCTATTATGTGAATTGAAATGAATTTTACCAGATAATATATTACCAGATTTTAATTCACTATTTAATACATCATCATTTAAATATCTTGTAAATAATGAATCATTACCATTACCATTACCACCACTTAACTCTTGTTGTTTCTTTTTCTCTATTAATATTTGATTAATTGAATCGTACAATTCTAACAATTCTAAATTTTTTGTATTTGATTTATTTAATGATTCTAAATATTTTGATAATGGCATTGTTTCAATTGATTGACCAATTGACATTTCTTGAAGTAATTGATTTTCGCCACTATCATTACATAATAATATAATTTTAAATGTTTGTGGTGTTGATGTTGGTGATTTCTTGTTGTTGTTGTTGTTGTTGTTGTTGTTGTTGTTGTTGTTGTTGTTAAAATGATTATTATACCATTTTACAGCATTACAAATTATTTTATTTTGGTATTCCATTAATGTATCTTTTGGTGATCTATCTGTAAATGTTTCAATAAATAATTCATTACTAAAGTAACAACAACTTTTATCAGATTGATTAACTAGTTGTTTTAATCTATCAAAGAATTTTGGACCTGAATTATACTGAACATGTTTATAAATTGTTTCCAATATAACTATATTCCTTAAACTTGTATCAACCAATTCAAATACTTCTAAATAATCACAAATTGTATTTATATCTGGTATTATAATTGTTGTTGTTGTCGACTCTTTTTCTTCATCTTGCTGATCTAATAATAATTGATTTCCTTTTAATGATTCATTTATATTGTTGATACCATCGGATGTATTATCATTTGTTGATGATGATGATGATGATGATTTTAATTTACATTTTTGACAATTTAAATATTTACAGGTTATATCATTTCTAAGGTATTGTTCTTTTGATATCCATGATACACCAGTACCTGATGCTGCCTTTTTTGGAAAGAATAATGTAAATGATTCTTCAATTTCTTTATCTGCTACACCTCTAGATTTTAAATCTGTATTATTATTTATTATCGTCATTATTAATTAATTATAGTTATGCGTTGAACATAACAATTGTTTTGAAAAATTTCATATATAAATTTTTTAAAAAATTCCAAAAAACCAAAAAAAAATCAAAAAAAATAAAATTTAAAAATTAATAAATTTATTTGATTAAGTTGTAAATAAATTCAAATTATTAAACCAAAACTGGTGTACAAATTTTTAAATAATTGAATAATTAACCGTAACAAATATAATTATTAGATCTAGAAAATAATATTAAATTATAAAAAAGGTAAACAAAAATTTAATATATTGATCATTTAAAAAAAAAAAGTAAACAGATCTTTCAATTAAAAATGATGATATGATTACCTAATATAATTTGTTGATAGTTAATTTTTAAATGATTAATAGATTTATTTTTAAAATTCTATATATATTAATTGTCAGACTACAAAATATTATAAATTGGTATTTTTTTCCAAATAAATAATGATATCACTAAAATTGGCAATCAGATTTGATAAAAACTAAATTTGTTAATATTGTGAAAAAAAAAACAATATTTAAAGCAAAAAAAATTTGAAAATTATAATATACATCCAGTATCACTCAGAAAAAGTATAAAGTACTATATAATCAAATAATTATAATAATAATATATACAATTAAAAAATGATGACCAATACCCCAAAACCACAATTAACCTACTTCAAATTAAGAGGTTATGCTCAATTCCCACGTGTAGTTATGTCATATCTTGGTGTTGACTATGATGATGTTTACGTTGACAAAATTGATGATGAATTAAGAAAGGATCTCAAATTTGATCAATTACCATTGTTCCACGATGTTGATGGTTTCAAATTGAATCAATCATTGGCAATTACCAAATTAATTGCTGAAAAGAAAGATTTCATTGGTAAAACTTTAAAAGAAAGATCTCTTGTAGTTGAAGCTGTCGCTTGTGTTCATACTGATATCGTAATGCCAGCAATGAGAGCTGCTGCAGGTGTATGTATAAATTAATTAATTATAACAATGTAAATAACATTTGAGGGGAATATAAAACTAACAAACCCCTTTTTATTTATCAATATATATTATAGTTGGAAGACAGAAAGAGAATTCTTGATGTTGTAATTCCAAGATACTTTGGTGCATTTGAAAAAGTTTTATCACAAAACAAATTCATTGCTTGTGGTGATCATTACACCATTGCTGATCTTTATGTCTATGTTGCATATGATTATCTTGGTCATCTTGGATTTGATCAAGAACATTTACATGGTAAATTCCCAAATCTTGATTCATTGAAGAAGTACTTTGAATCAACCAATGGTATCAAAAGATATCTCGCAACCAGACCAGAGACTGATAGAGATTTCTACAAAAACATGTGCACTAAAAAATAAGCCAATAGCTACATTTTAGTGGTATCATCATCACCACCACCACCAACATTATATTAATAATAATAATAATTTAATATTAATACAACACAAATAATATTAACATTTATTCTATTTACCAAATAAAAATAAAATTATTATTATAAAATATAAATTGGTGTCTCTTATTCTTTTTAAATAATAATAATAATAATAATAATAATAATAATATTTTACAATGAATCCTGTTTTATTGTACAAAATTGCCACATTAATATTAAAACACCCAGTTTCAAAGATGTAGGTGTTTAATTTTTTTTTGTTGAGTAGAGAATCTAAGTTGTAACCAATGGTTCATGTGGTAATTTTAGATATTTATAATGCATTCAAATAAATACTGAAAGTACTAAAATTCAATCTACTTTTAATCTATCAATTATAGTTTTAAATATGACGCAATAAAACATATAACAAATTTGTTAAACCGAAAAAAAAAAAAAATAATCTAAAAATAACAAAATACTCCATAACGTCACAACAAAAAAAAAAAATGAGAAATTTTAAAAAACATATCATGCAAATATAGAAAATGTAGAAACACAGGTAAATATATACAATGTACATACAAACATATACTCTATTTAAATAATAATAATAAATGACTAAATATTTGTATTACATGAAAATTAAAATTTTAGCTGTAACATCAAACTTTTTTATTTTTTTTTTTTTAAAAGATATTTAGGCCATATGATACACAACATTCGCATATATTTAAATATATAACATTCATGATCTAATTGTGATTGAGATAAATTTCTTTGAATAACAAGTTATTAATACTGACAAGATTTGTAAAATAAGAGTATTATTAAAGACAACACAAATGTGTGTGTGTCTGTGTGTGTCTGTGAGATTATTTGAATATTCAATTAATTATATATATCAAATCTACCACTTTGTAAACAAGGATATGTAAAATATCTTTTACCATGTTTTAAGTGCACTTAAAACACAACTTCCACATTATTTTGTGTAGGTCTAAAAATCGAAAAATAAAATAAAATTTTTTTTTAAATTTTTTCAAAGAAACAGAACATAATTTTTAATTAATATTGTTATAGTTATGATAATACAGAATAGTTTTAATCAATCAAACCACATTTATAATTCAAATCAACAAACATATCAAACTTGTGGTGCTATAAAAAAAAAAAAAAAAAAGATATCAAATCACACACATACTTTTATTTTGGTATTGAGTGAGTGAGAGTTTGTAAAAAATAAATAACATGAATAATAAAATAAATTAATTAATTAATTAATAATCGAAATTAATTAATTAAAAACATATGCACACACATCCACACATACACACACAAACACTTTAATGTGTTACGATGTCTTTTTATATTTCTTTGTTTAGGCTGCAAATTCCGAAAATAAAATTAATTTAAAGGAAAAAAAACATACACAAAGATATGGTGGTATGGCCAAAAATTTTAACAAACTGGATATTTTTTAAAAATAGGATAAAAAAAACCACAAGTCAGATGAATTAATTTGTTTAAAAAATACACTATCATTGAAATGTGATAAAATTCAAAAAAAAAAAAAAAATCCTCACAAACACGCATAATAAAAAAAATCACAAATTTTTTGAAAAATTTTGTTTTATGCAACACTTGTGACTATTTTAAATTTTAATTTTCGTTTTTTATTTATTTTTATTTATTTAAATTCATATTTTTTTTTTTTTTGCTTTGATAAAAAAAGTTTTCCAAAAGACAAAGTTTTATTTAAACATTTTATAATTTGTCTTGTTGTGTCTCTTTAGTTACAGCAAATATTTTAAATTAATTATTTATAAATTAATTAATTAATTAATTAATATACACACTCATACACACAATTTTAAATAATTAAAATTTTTAAAAAATATATCTAATCAGACACAAGTGTTGCTAAAATAGTCACAAGGTTATCACATCTAAACACAACAATCAATCAATCAACATTTTAAATATAGATTTTTAATCCACACACACACACACACACACACACACACACACACACACGCACACATACATTCACTTCAATAAACTCACACACAAATTTATATAATTTTAGCACTTTTTACCATATTGTTATTTTCTCCATTCTCAAAATATCATCCGTTGCACAAAGATAAATCTTTTGTTGAAAAATTTTTTTTTTTATCATTCCCCCATTACTGTTTTTTCAATAAAAAGTTTTTTTTTTACTTTTATTAATTACACATTTACACATATATTTGGGAATAAAAAAAAAAAAAAATTGTTTATTGTCAAACCAAACCAAGTCAAAAATAAGAATACAAATATAAAAAATACACACACAACACACATACATATACACAAATACAATGGAAGTAAGTTTTTTTTTTTTTTTTTTTTTTTTTTTTTTTTTAAAAACAAACAAATTTTAAAAAATTTTTTTTTTTTTTTTTTTTTTTTTTTACATTAATAATTTATTAAAAAAAAGACCCCCCCCCACG
>JACAFY010012218.1:0-24209 GCA_015252635.1 Dictyostelium capitatum
TCCTCTAGTGGGCGGTGGGGGGTTCGTTTTTTTTTATTTCATAAAAAAAAAAAATAAATTTTAATTTTTATAAAAATTTTTTATAAAAAAAAAAAATTTTTTTTTTTTTTTTTTTTTTTTTTTTTTTTTTATTTTTTCATTAATTCTATGTTTTGTTACTTTTTTTTTAAATTTGATTTATTTTTTTAAAAAACTGCAAACAAAATATACACACAGAACATATATTTACATATACGATACGCACCACACACACACACATACACACACAATTTAATTATTTATTTGTGTACTTTTAATAAACAAGAAGATTGTAAAGAAGAGAGAAAGAAATATATATAGAGAGAAATTTTGGAATGGCTGATTTCATTAATAATTTAATAAATAATATAACTAGCGATGAAGAAGAGGATGATAATGAAAGTCATGATGAAGAAATTATAACAACTACAACAACTACCACAACAACAAATCAACCTAAATATTGGTGTCATCAATGTAAAAAACATGTTAATTTAGCGAACCCAGAAGAATATTTTTGTCCAATATGCCAATCTGAATTTATTGAAGAAATTGAAACACCAGAAACACCTGCAACACCAACACCTGCACCAACAACAACATCATCTACAACAACTAGAAGAACAAATAGATTTGGTGGTAATCCATTTTTATCAGGTCGTGCTATGAGTAATAATGAAATCAATGCTATGGACCCAATGCAAATGTTTGCGCAACTATTTCCACAACCAACAGGTGCAAACAATGGTAGTATAAGATCAAATGTATTTTTTCGACAACCAACAAACGATCCAAACAATGTAAATGCACAACCAGCAGAATTTGATCAAGTTTTATTTGGTATAAATCAATTACTCAATAGTTTGGGTGGTGGTGTAAATTTAGGAGGTGGTGGTATAAGTTTAGGAGGTAATGGATTTGTTGGTAATCCAAATGATTATTATCACGGTGGTGATTGGCAAGAATATTTAAATAGAATGTTTCAAGCTTCAATGAAAAAAGGTACGCCTCCTGCTTCAAAAAGTGAAATTAATAATTTAAAAAGAGATAGAGTTGATCAGTCAATTGTTGACCTTAAAACTGAATGTGCTGTTTGTAAAGATGAATTTAAATGGGGAGATGATTATATAGAATTACCATGTTTACATCAATATCATCCAGATTGTATATTACCTTGGTTAGAACATGTAAATAGTCATATTTAATTGTACATTTTTAAATGTGTATAAATACAGTGAATATTAATAATTATTTCTAATCAATAGCATAATAGTTGTCCGGTTTGCAGATACGAATTAAAAACAGATGATGCATCATATGAAAATGATAAAAAAGAACGCGAAGAACAAGCAAGACAACAAACACAACAAAATAATTCAACAAATAATCCTTCAAATAACAATACTACAACCACAACAACCACAACTACTACAAGTACATCACAACTAAATGATAATGACAACCATAATAATGACGAGCAAATGGATACCGATCAATAATATAAATATATAATATAATAAACATATATAATTTTTTTCTTTTTTTTTCTTCTTTTTTAATTAAAAAACTAAACATTTGGCTAAATAACACATATAAAATTAAACAAACATTTTACATGGACAAATTACTACGTGTGTATAAAAAGGAAAAAAATAATTGTTTATTACTATTTTTATGTTTGTTTGGCACCATTTAAAAACCATTTCAAAAAAATGAAAAAACTTTTTTTTTTATTTTTCTTTCATGATTATTTTTTTTTAGAGAAATATCAATAATTTACATGAATGGATAAATATAGATTAACTCCACATAAAATAACTATATGTGTATTGGTCGAATATTATTTAAATGGAACAATACATTATCACCAAAAACAAGCATTATCACATTTATTAATTAGACACATAAAAGTAGGTATACCTATAATTTTGATATTAGTTTTGTATATATCGTACGCATTCAAGTACACACATACTAAAATGTTATCATTTTTCTCCCACAGGAAAACAATTATAAAGATTTAGAAAGTGAAATATCATTATATGATTTTATAGAAAAAGAATTAAAATTTGTATTACCGATTCAATTTATAAATAATGAATTCCTTAGAATGATTCAATTTGATAGTGTAGATGATATATATCAATTTATGACATCATTAAAAGAATTATTTTCAACAAATGAAAACAATGTAAAACAAACTCAAATATTAGATTCAAAAAGTATATTTGGTATATTCATTAAAAAGGTGATATTAAATTTCAATCAAATTTTATTTGATGGTTTAATAAAATTATATGATCATCTTGATCAATATTTAAATGAATTTTATTTTAAAATTGAAAAATTACAAAAAATCAACAACAACAACAATAATAACAACAACACCAATGATGATAGTCAAGATTATGATATGGAAGATATGGAGCAAGATAGCGGTGATAACAAAGAAGAAGAAGATGAAGAAGAAGATAATATAATTAATTCAATTAATAATTATCAAGAATTAAAATTAAAATTTTTATCACCATTGGATGAAGAAAGATTTATATATGAAGAAACAATTAGAATTAATTCATTGATTGGTAAAGAAAGTCCAAAAGAAATTGAACATCAAATTAATCAATTAAAATTATCATTACCAAATGTAAAGAGAGTTCATTTAGTTTCATTATTATTTAATATTGGTTATCAAGATTATGATCAATCATTAGAAGATTTACATAGATATTTTGATTATGTTAATGGTCAAATTATATCATCATCAAATAACCAATATCATCATCAAAATAATACATTATCACATCATCAACAAATTGGTAGTGAATTTTCAAATGATACTACAAATTTAATGTTACCATATGCAGTATTGAATTTAGTTAGATTACATTATCATTTTGGACATTATGAAGAAAGTTATTTAGCATTAAGAGAAGCAATTAGAATTGCACAAGAACGTGGTGATCATTCATGTTTAGCATTGGCTGATCATTGGTTATCAAGATTATTAAAAAAGTCTATTTACAACTCTATTGAATCTTCACCACTTTTACAATATTTAGTGGCATCTCATAGTGATTCTGAAATTTTAAAAAAGTCAATTGACCATAGTAGAAATTTAGAAATGCCTGATCTTCAAGCACTAAATCATACTTCATTTTCAAAATATAAATTAGAAAGTGGTGAATTATCAAATAATAAAATAAATTCAAATTCAATTGATAGTGGTAGTAGTAGTGGTAGTAGTAGTAATGGTAATGACAATATATCATCAACAACAACATCAACATTGAATATTAATGGTAAATCACTTCATTTATGGAATGATATATTTCAACCAATTGAAATATCAAGATTACTAGATAAATCATCAAGTAATGCAACACTTGCTCATCATTTATATTCAAGTTGTTGGGAATTATTGGGTAATTCAAATTTGGCACAATTCTTTACTGAACTTTCAATGAAATCATATATTACAAATGATCTATCATTACAACATGATCCATTAAGAGTTGTTACAAGTAATAATGTTAATGGTGGTAATAACAATTATGCTAATAATCAACAACCACCAGATTTAATATCATTTTGTAAATTATCATTATTATATGCAAAGAAATCAAAATATTTAGAATCATTACAAACATTGGTAAAATGTTTTTCAATTTATAAAACTCAACATCTAGTTGGTAATTTATTATCATTTACTGTTTTATCGATTTTATTTGATTATTCAATTTTAATGGGTGGTGATAATGGTAACAACAACAACAACAACAACAACAACAACAACAATGGTAATATATCAATTATAATTGAATCATTAATTAGTTTAACAAATAGATTTCAATCTGAAGATAGTTTAGAAGGGTTGGGTTGGAATCAAATATTAATTGTTTATCAAAAGATTATAATTTATTATTGTGAACAAAGAGGAATGTATGAAAAAGCAGTGAATTTAATATTAAAAGGTATACAAATATCAAAAGATTTCTCATTGCATTCGAAGATACCATACTTTTATTCATTGTTGAGCAAGATTTATGAAAGATCAACAATATATAGATTCACTGGATTACAAGATACATTATGTGCATTATCATTATCAAATAATTACCATTTATCACAATCCATGGCAGAATCAAATATAGATTTAATTAAAATTCATATTTCAACTGATAGATTGGAAAAAGCATTACATTTAATTAATGAAACTAGTTGTTTGGTAATATCAGATTTTAATTTAAATTCACAATTATTGTTGTTAAAAGCAAAAGCAACATTGACAACAAATCCAAAACAGGCAATTGATTACTTGGGTAGATCAGAGAATTTAATTATTACAAATAGTAATTATTGTACTGGAAATGGTGGTTTGATAAATGAAATATTAAAGGAAATTTATTATTTAAAGAGCTTAATTTATAATGATTTGGGTGATATTGAAAATAGAAATTTAAATGCTAGAAAGTTTAAATCAATTATTACACCAAATTCATCATTGTCAACACAACAACAACCACAACAACAAACAAAAGTTATTGATAAAATTGGTTTAATACCTCCAATTATATTAAAAATTAGATAAATAAACATGTCATTGACAGCAAACAGAACAAGCAAATTAATTTTATGCCTTTTGAAAAAAAAATAGACATTTTTATGTTTTTATTGATGTTGGATATTGAATATTATATTTACAAATATATATATAGGTGTATATGTATATATATATAAAAAATTGAAATGATTTATATATTTGTTGTTTGTGTTTATTTGTCTATTGCCAATCTTCTTAGGTGAATTTGAGAACAATTGGAACAATAATAACAATTAATAAAATTACAACTACTGCAATGATAATAAGAGTGATTTTTAAATTTCTACACCACATTAAACGTTTAATTTCATTTGTTCTAACCTTGAATTGTGATGCACCTTTTTTCATATTTTCACTTTTATCTTGTAAATCTGATACTTTTTGTTGATTGTCCAACATTTGACCAATTGCATTATGCATAACACCTGTAACTTGATCAACTTGTTGTTGAGTTTGTTTAACTTTATTATTTCTGTAATTAGGTTTCAATAATTATTAGTAATCGGGATCAATGGAATCCTTATAGCAATATTATAAAACAACTTACGGTTCAGACATTTCTTTATTAATATATAGTTTGTTTAGATTCTATTTCTCTACTAGAATTAATAAATAATTTATTGTTGTTATTATTATTATTATTATAATTATATTTGTGTTTATGTGTGTTTTATAAATTTGTTTGTTGTGTGTTTTTTTTATTTTTTTTTAATTACTGTAAAAAAAAAAAAAAATTCAAAAAAAATTAATTTTTTAATTTAAAACGAGAGGATGAACTGAGTGCAAAGGTAGTCGTTTTGTTATATAACTTTTTTTTTATATATAAATAATAAATAAATAAATAATAGTTGTGCAGTGTATATATATTGATAAAGGGGAAAAATTTTAAAGTAATTTAAAAATATTATAATTTATAAATTGTTGATAGTTTTTAAAATTTTTAAAAAATGTTTTAAATTAATATGTATTGTGTTACAAATTTAGTAGTATAAAAAAATATTTGATTTGGAAGGTGTGGGTGTATGTGTGTTATAAAAAAGAAAAACTTGTAATAAAAATATTTAATTTAAATACTGTTTTTTACGTATTCGAATACAATGCAACATTTTATTTTTTTTTTAAAATTAGTTTTTTTATTTTTTTTTTTCGTTATCTGAATCCTTTTCATGTCACCACATATGTGTCAAATGTCTGAAAAACTATGAACATGTTCCAGCGTATATTTAATAATAAAATTAGTCTAATACTATTTCTATTAATTCTACTACTACTACTATTACTACCACTACTTGGTTATTTATTTATTAATTTTTTTTATTTTTTTTTTTTAAGTAAATTTGAGCAGAGTATGTTGACCTATCAATTTTTTTTTTTTTTTTTTTTTTTTTTTTTTTTTTTTTTTTTTTTTTATTATTTTTTAATTAAAAAATTTTTTATAAAAAATTAAAACACACACATATCACCAAAACATATTTTTATGTGAAATTACTTGTTGTTGGTAAAATTTTAAAATTTAATAATTGGTTGCTTGTATCTATTTATTATTTTATTCTCAGACACTCGCTCCATACAATATTAATTTTCCCCAAGTAACACTACATACTTTCACAAATTTATTTATTTATTATCCATTATCCATATTATCAGTAGTAAATACTATTTATAGTATCAATTTACACTCACACAATGAAATCATTTTTTAAAAAAAATATATTGGGTAACCAAGCTAAAACAATTAAAATTGGTTCATATAATTTAAATATAGTAAAACAAATTGCAGAAGGAGGGTTTTCATATGTATTTCTAGTAAAAGATATAAATTCACCATCTAAACATTATGCATTGAAAAGAATTTTAATTAGAGATGAAGATGAACTAATTGGTGTAAAACATGAAATTTCGATTATGGTAAATACTGAATTTATAATGAAGTAATAATAATTCTCATTAATATATTAACATTGATAATTCTCTAAATTATAGCAAAGATTAACAAATCATAGAAATATAGTTAAAATATTAGATTTTAGTAAAATTGTAGAAAAGAGTGGAACAACTGAAATGTATATATTGATGGAATATTGTTCAGGTGGACATTTAGTAGAATTGATGCAAAAGAAACAACAGAGTGGTAGTAGATTTACAGATCAAGAAGTTTTTAAAATATTTCAAGATATATGTGAATCAGTGGCGTATATGCATTCACAGACACCATTGATAATTCATAGAGATTTAAAAGTAGAGAATGTACTATTGGATGAAGATACAGGTATTTACAAATTATGTGATTTTGGTTCATCCATTGAATCTGTTATTCAAATGAGGAATAAACAAGAAATGCAAATTGCAGAAGATGATATTTCAAGGAATACAACATTGCAATATAGAGCTCCTGAAATTGTAGATTTCTATCGTTGTAGTGTAATTGATGAAAAGATTGATATATGGGCATTAGGGTGTTTATTGTATAAATTATTATTTTATACTACACCATTTGAAGATTCTGGTTCGTTGGGTATTTTAAATTCAAATTATACAATTCCTACAAATAATCATTATTCACCAGATTTAATAAATTTAATTAGAATAATGTTAAATCCTGATCCAACTTCAAGACCAAATATATTCGAAATAACAAATCAAGTTCAAGTATTAAGAAATCAACAACCAATATTCACTTCTCATAGTTCAAATATTCTCACTTCTTCCTTATCAATATCTTCTCCATTCCCTCAGTCAAATAGTGGTAATAATCAACATCAACAAAATAATCAACATCATCAACAACAATCAAATAACTTATCAGCTAGTATTACAGCAGGATCTTCAATGAAAAATGCACCAAAACCACTACCAAAACATCCACTACCACCACATCAACAACCACAACAATTACAACATCAACCATCACCATTACCTTCATCAACAGTAATAAATAGCAATCACGATAGTAGTAATAGCAGTGGTATAGTTAATCATAATCAATTAGATCAAAATACAGGCCCAAGTCCAACAATTAAAAGAAGAGCTACACCAGGTACAACACCATCACTTCAACCAGTTTCATTTCCGGGTAATAACAATGGATTTGAAGACCCTTTTAAAGATTCACCACGTAATAATAATCCATTTGATGCAACAATTCAACAACCACCAATTATAAATGAAGAACTTTTAAATACAATTACACAATTGACAGGCACAGAATTTTCAACAATGTTTGATTCAAATTTATTATTAAAATTAAAGCAAATGAAACCTGGGAAAGGCACAATGCATATAATTGTTAAAAGACCATTAAAAGAACCATTGGTTTGCTTAAAATCATTAATTTTAATTCACGCTTTACTCTCTGAAGGTAATAATATACCATTCAAAGCAGATGTATATGATAGTAGGGATTTATTCAATAATTTATATTTAGGTTGGTTAAAACAAAAAGAAAGATGTAAGTTTTAAAATGTTTAGTACAAATGTATGTTGTAATTGCAATTACTAACATGTGATCCATTTTATTGCATACAGATTTACAGTTGGGCGATTTATTAGCTCAATATTCGTGTTTATTATTTAAATTTATAATATTTCATCACAAGAATTATATGATTGATACAAATTTTGCATTTGATGAAATGAAATGGGGTATACCAGATCAAATTGATAGTGTTACACATCCAATTAGTATTGTATCAATTAGATCATTATTTGAAATTATGGATCATATATTTTTGGTGTACAATTCACTTTGCGAATATTGTATAAATGTAATTTACAGTGGTAACAACAATGGTACATCAACTCCACCAATACCAACATTATCACATACATTGTTGCAATGTTGTATAAATATATTAAATAGTTCATCCTATTCAATATTTTGTTTTATTAGTGGTTCAATTGAATTACTTTCAAAAACATTTTCAGATATCGATATGAAGTTATCATCAAGTGTAAATCAATTTCAATCAATGTATTCTAGATTACGTGATATCTATAGCAAATTATCACAATTGGCTTGTTTTTCAGATATATTCTTTCCAACACTTCCAAATACTGCACCAACTTTTACTATAGTAAGAAGCAATAGATTAAGCAATGGGTTTTCAGATTTAACTTTAAATGGTAATGGTGTTAATGGTGGTGGCGGTGGTGGTAGTTCAGGTGGTCATAATAGTTTAAGTTCTTCTTTTGATAATACAAATAACCCATTTTCAACTGAACCCACTTTTAATCCATTTAATACAACAACTATCACTACTACGAGTGCAACAAATAATTCAGATTTTGGTAATTTTGGAATGGAACAACAATCACCACGTTATCCAATAAGTGTTACAAATACAAGTGGTAATACACCAAATTCATCAACTCCTCAAGGATCAATGTCACCTGTGATGGGAGGAAAGAAACCACCACTTCCACCATCAATTGCAAGACAATTTCCACATTCTGCATCATTGGAGGATGCACGTCTTTACACATTGATTCTAACTCCATCACCTTCACCGCCACTTTCACCTTCAATGGGTCGTTTATCACATTCAAATTCAAATATAATGACACAACAACAACAACAACAATACTATCAACATCAACAACAACAACAAGCTCTAGCTCATCAACATCATCAATCACATCAATTACACCCACATCATCAACAACAACATGCACAAGCATCAACACTTTCATCTCAATTACCACCTTTATTACATCCATTTGATAGTATTAATATTAATGGTGTACCACCCCCAACTTTTCAACCACATCATATTTCATCTGTAAATAATAGCAATAGTAATCCACAATCATTAAATAATTCATCAAATTCAATTTCAAGTCAACCATCACAATCATCACACCAACAACAACAACCACCAACAAATAAATCATTAATGCCACCACCAATTTATAAACCTGCTCCACGTGGTCATAGAAGATCACAAAGTAGTAATGGTGATGAAATTAGAAGAAGAAATTTATTACAACAACAATTGGAACAAAATAAAGAATTCCTCAATCACAATAGACAGATTAATAAACAATCAAGATTAAACAATGCAAATAATTTATTCGATGGTGATGGTGATTCAGCTTTTTGTGACGAAGAAGAGGGTGATGGTTTATTAAATTAATATAATATAACCAATAAATATATAAAATAGCAATATACTAATTAATAACAATAACAATATAAAACAGTAATAATAATATAAACAATACAACAAATACAAAAAAAAACAATTATTATTTACAATTTCTTTTTTATTTATTTATATATATATTTATGTATTATTTGGAATAATTAGATATTAGTCTATATTCATTTCATTTGAAGTTGAAGAAGAGGAAGTTGTAGTTTGTTGTTGTGATTGTTGTTGACTATTTTCAATTATATTATTTAAATCTTCTAAATGATTTAAAATGATTTCAGTAAAACTATGAGAAACATCTAATTCTGATTTTTTTAAATAACTTGAATGATCAAATGGAGCTATATCAGTCATTGAATCTATGAAATCAATTAAACCTTTATGTACATCTTTTTTTACCAATGTATAAAATTTATCTGATAATGTTTGAAATTTTGTAAAGTTTTCCAATGAATTCTCTGCATCCAATGAATTTGATAATGATTCTAAAGATAATGCTGCAGTGTTAACAGCTTCAACTACTTTATCTTCTATATTATTTAAAATTGAAAGTGAATTCATACTGCCAACTAGTTTTATTTCTTTTAGAGTTTTAGTTTCTTCTTTTTTTTTTTTGAATTCCACACACGACCACCAAATTATAGATTTCGTATTTAGACTTCAATTAATTAATTTAACTGACAGTTGTTGTTGCTATCATTAATTTTTTTTTTTTTTTTTTTTCAAAAAAAAATTAGAAAAAAATAATTTTTTATTTTTTTTATTTTTTTTTTTAATTAAATTAAATTTTCACTCTCTTTCACACACATAAGATTAAAACATTCGAATGTTTAAAAATTAAATGATCATATTAATTTTTAACAAATCTAGATTTTAAATTTTAATTTTTTTGTATAAATTTTTTTTTCATTTTGTACATACACACATATAACCATATAAATATATATCATTCAAAACACAAAACAAATACACACATACAAACATATATCATTCCATTTGTAACAATATTGTATAATAATAAATAAATAAATATCATATAAAAAAGATAAAGATGTCAAGTGGATCACCATCATCATCTGGATATTTAAATCCGAATAATAACAACAATAATATACTAAACAATAATAACAGTAATATACACAATAATAATAGTAATATACAAACAAATAATATATCAAATACGACAATTGGATTTACAATAGCAAATACAAATTCAATTAATACATCAACAACATCATTATCATCAACTACATCAACAACAACCAATACAACTACAACTAATACAGCATCAAAAATTATAGATGCATCAAGAAAAGGTAATACAGAATTAATTTGTAAATTATTAAAAAAGGATTGGAAAAAGATAAACAAACGAGACGAAAAAGGAGATGGATGTTTACATAAAGCAGCACTATTTGGACATGCAGATTCAATTGAAGCAATATTAAAATATGCATCAAATAATGGATTATTATCAAGTAATCAGGTGAATATAAATATGAAAAATCATGAAGGTTACACACCATTCATGTATGCATGTTTAAATAATTGGAAAGAATGTTGTAAAACATTACTATCTTATGGTGCAGATGTAAATGAAAAATTACCATCAAATCCAGGTCTACCATTATCCTATTCAATTACAAATGGTACAGGTGTATATAGTTGGAAAATTGAAAATTTTAGTAAAATCAAAGACAGGAAAATTCAGAGTAATACATTTCTAGTGTCTGGATTCTCATGGAAATTAGTAGCATATCCGCGTGGTTCAAAATCTGATGATAACTTTTCATTGTATTTAGAAGTTGCCAATTATGAAAGTTTATCCGAAGGTTGGTCACATTTGGCAAATTTCACATTTACAATTACAAATCAAACAGATTCAAATAAAAAGATAGTTCGTGAAGTTATGGCACATCGATTTCATAGAAATCATACAGATCTAGGTTTTTCGCAAATATTGAAAAAAGAAATGATCAAAGATAAGAAATCTGGTTGGTTATTGAATGATACACTGTTGGTTGAATTTAAAATTGAGGTACTATTGAATTCAAGTTACCAAAATGATGAAACTTCAATATACACTTGGAAAATTCACAATGTATCATCAATGAAAGAACGTGCAACAAGTCCAATTTTTAAAGTTGGTAATTGTAAATGGACAATTGCACTCTATCCAAAAGGTAAAGGTGGTGGTAATAATCTATCAGTCTATTTGAAAGTTGCCGATAAATCAATACTCCCGTTGGATTGGTTCTTTCTGGTTAGTTTTAAATTTTCACTGATTGATCAAAGAAATGGTACAAAATTCACAAGACAAGTTGAAGGTAAAAGATTCAAAGAAAATGTAGAAGATTGGGGTTTTCCACAATTTATGAAATTATCATCACTTTACGATCGTTCAAATTCAAGTGGTTTTCTAAAGACAATTGATGATTCAATTATCATAGAGTTACAAATGGAAATTGTAAATGATTTCACCAGGAAGAAACAAAGAGATTTAAATAGTAATGATTGGGGTTTATCACCATTGCATTTATCAGCATTTAGAGGTTTAAACGATGCTGTTAGACTATTGTTAATGTTGGGTGCAAATTCAAATATTACAGATTCTAAAGGTAGAACTCCATTGGATTGGTGTGCATATAATGGTGATTTACCAACTTCTGAAGTACTGATTTCAATTGGTGGTGCAGATATAAATTGTAAAGATACAGAGGGTTATACACCACTTCATAAAGCAGTAATGAATGGTCATTTAGAGGTTGCAAGATTATTGGTTAAACATGGTGCTTGTGTAAACGCTAAAAACAATTCAAAGGTAACTCCATTGGAACTAGCAATACGTGTAAATAGAATGTGGTGTGTTGAAACATTAATTCAATGGGGTGCTGATTTAAATCAAACTGATAAACAAGGTAGATCTCCTTTACATTGGGCAATATTTTTAGGTGATCCAAAATTACTATCACTTTTAGTTAAATATGGTTGTACAGATAAAAATATTGAAAAGAAAATAAATGGTACAACAACCAACACTACTACATCAACTACTTCCAGTACATCATTGAAATCAAATAAAAATAGAAATTCAAATGAATTGGTAAATGGTGGTAATAATAGTGATCAAATTGATAACAATAATATTACAATTGATGAACAAAACGAATCAACTCAACTAGATCAACAAAATGAATCTTCATCATCACAACAACAACAACAAACTACTACTACTACCACTACAACTATTACACCAACAACAACTACTTCAACTACAAATTTAACCTCAAATACAATACCAAAGAAATCGGTTACACCATTAAAAATTAATATAGTTGATCAAGATGGATTTACACCATTACATAAAGCAATTACAAGAGGCAAAGGATCATTTGTAAAATTATTATTGGAAAAAGGAGCAGATCCAACAATGGTTACAAAAGATAATAGAAATGCTTTACATTTATCAGTATCAGCAAATGAATATTACATCACACAATTGATATTGGACTATTGTGAAGCACCGGAAAAATTGTATAATTTCGATGATCAAAATCAAACACCACTTCATAAATCAGTAATCAATGGTAATATGAAGATATTGGAACTATTGGTTAGCCGTGGTGCAAATGTAAACTGTAATCTATTCTCACCTGCAATCAATGAAGCAATTAAAAATAATGATATCCTATGTATCATTTATCTATTACAAAATCAAGCAGAAATTCATAAAGCTCCAAAATTGTTAATGACTCTATTATCAAAAAGAATTAAATCATTACGTAATAATAGTAATTTATTTGATAATAGTAATAACAATGGTAGTGGTTTAGCTGGTAGTAATGGTATTGGTAGTAATATGATCAACTCCTCTTCTTCTTCCTCAATGATTGTACCACCATGTTCACTAAATAGAGATATGTTATACTTGGTAAATAATCCATCATTTAAAGATATTACATTTATCGTTGAAGATAGACCAATCTATGCATTAAAAGGTATACTATGTGCTAGATCAGATTATTTTAGAGCAATGTTTGAAACACCACTAAAAGAAAGTTTGGAATCCGAAATTAAAATTGAATCCATTTCATATTCAACATTTTTATTGGTCCTTCAATATTTATATACTGGTGAACTATTGACAAGTAGTGAAGCTGAAAATGGTAATGGTGATCATGTAAATATTGATAATTTAGGACGTCCAAATAATGTGCACTATCAACTATCAATCAATTTGGGGTTTGATGATTACATTCAATTATTTATAGCATCAAATAGATTCATGGTAAATAGATTGAAATTAATTTGTGAAACTTTAATCATCAAGGAATACAATTCTTTAAATATTTATAATATATTCAAGCTGACAGATATTTACGAATCTTCATTTCTATTAAACGAAGCCGTCAAATATTTATCAGAAAATTACCAACAAATTCCAGAAACAAACTTCATTTTGAAAATGTCTTCATTTAGAAAGTCGTTATTGGATATTTTAAAACGTTCATTAAGTGGTAGTAGTAAACTTCAACAATCTCAAAACAACGTTGATAATGATTTATTCTTTTTAGACAATTCAATTAATAATTTAAATTTAAATAATAATAATAATAATAATAATAATAATAATAATAATAATAATAATAATAGTAATTACAGTAATAACGATAGTAGTGGTCAAATGAATAATAATAGTGATAATGATGGTGATAACGATAATAACGATGATGAAAATCAATCTAGTATTAATCAAAATAGCTATTACAATAATAATCAATTTGAAGAATAAAAAAAATCAATTATTTATTTATGTAATTTAAAGTTGTTTTATTGTTTTTGAAAATAATTGAACAAAAGAGTATAAGTAAAATTAAATGCGTTTGAATCTTTTGATGCCAATGAGTACACTCTCTTTAAAAATTCAGAATATACAATTTCCTTTTTATTTTGGTCACCAATTATTTCTTTTTTCATATATGGTGTAAAAACAGAAAGTAATGATTCAACACATTTAATTGAATCACCATCATTATTTTCATACCAACTATAAAATTGAGATTCAGAATTTAGTAATTTTAAACCTTTTGATGAAAGTTTGTTTGAAATTTCATAATGTTCTTTTTCATTTAAAAAGGCACAAGGTAAAATCATATTTTCCACTTCTTGTTTTGATAATAAACCCTGATCAGCCATTTCTAAAAAAATATTCTTGAAATTACTACAACTGTCTTCAAGATGAGGTTTTCCTGTTTGATTGTTTATAATTAAAAAGTTACATACAAACACTCCACCTTTTTTCAATTCATTTAGACGATGCGAATAAACAGATTCAAATTGGTTTACAGAGTGTTCAACATAACCATTCGGACGACTAGATTCTTTACTGATAATTATAGAGTTTGGATTATGATGTAGTTTTGTATTTAACTCTGAAGCATACATTAAGGTAAAGTACGAAAAAATGAAATCTACAGATGAACTTTTCATTAGTTGATTTTGAAATCCTTTACCAATTGCATATGAAAATATATTATTTCCTCTTTTTTTCAATAAATAACTTGATTTACTTTGTAATATTTCAACAAATAGTTTAGAGAAATCATTAATTTCTAAATCTTCAAGAAAAATTTCAATTGTTGGAATTTCATTATTAATTTTTGAATAAATATTATCTAATATTGTATTAATTTGAACTATTGAATTTCCACCATGACTACAACCAATATCCAATATTTTAATTGATTGGTCACTATAGTTTTTTAAATGGTTATCCATCATTAAGTCAACACATTTAATAAACCATTCTTTATTTTTTATAAATGAATCTAATTGTGCTAAACTATTTGAATTATAATTTACATCCATTTTGATTTTATAATAATATTAATATTTTTTGTTATTATAAAAATATTAAAAAATAAGATTGAGATTATATTACTAAATTAAAAAATATAACCCCATTTAATTAAATTATAATTAAAAAATAATTAAATTTTTTTAATTAAATAATATAATCTCATTATTTTTAATTAATTATATTTTAAAAAATTCTGAATAAATTACAAAGATTATTAAAATATATCTACTAAAATTAAAACACATAAACAAATAGTACACAAAAATTAATTACCGAATCTTATTTGTTTTTGAAATAATTTCAAAAAAGGGAATGTTTTAAACAAAAGAAATTCAATCCAGAATAATTAAAAGGTGTATTTTTGTAGTTTTCTATTCTTGAATTAATAAATGATTTGTCTTTATACAATGATTTTGATTTTTAACCTGTTTTCTTTGGTACTGTAATACTGTTGGTACTATTTTGAGAATTGGTTCCCAGTGAATTTATTATTAATCTTTTGAAACCTACATTGTTTTTTGTCATAATTATTTCTTGTATAACAATTGTATGATGAATAATAAAAAACATGTTTGTCTCCATTATTACTATTTTACCCACAACACACAAAAAATGAATTTTTATTTTTTTTTTATTTTTTTTTTTATTTTTTTTTTTAATTAATTTTTTCAAACAATAATAATAATAATAATAAACAACAAGATAATGCTCAATCACAACAACAACAAGTTGTTGAAAAGATTCAACAAATGCTTGAAACTTATTTAAAAAAGCCAATCACACAAAAAGAAAATGATTAAAGTTTATTTTGTATGTATAACATATCAATACTGTTAAATGAATTGCACAATGCAGGTGTTGATACAAGTAATCCAACATACAAATCATGTTGTGAATTATTAGAAGCAAATAAAGTAGAATCATCACCACAAATGGTTGGATTTGTAAATTCAGTAACAATAAAATCAAAACAACATAATACAGAACCAGAAAAAACCGAATTAATCAATCCAATAGCAAAACATAATCGTCATAATAATAATAATGGTGATGGTGATGGTGATGCTGATGCTGATGCTACAGAAGAATATGAATTACATTACAAACATATCAACCAATTAAAGTATGCTTTTCTACAATGTAAAATTAAAGATCACCTTAATATCACATCTTATATCATTATTTGGGATTGGTTATGCATTGGCATATGCAAATGAAATTTCAAAAGTAAATGAAGTTTCAAAAGCAATCGAAATGTCAGGATTTGATTTGGAATCAACTCTTGAAAAATACATTCAAACTTGGTAAAATGAAAAGGAAAATTTAGATAAAGAATTTATTGCAAACATTAGAGATGGTGAAGCAACAAACAATCAAAACCAAACTATCGTCAAAGCATTATTGGAAATTAAAACATCAGCACGTCCAGAATCATTCGAATCAATTTTATTTTTGATAGAGTCTGGTTATCTTCCAGCTGATATTACCTCAAATAGTAATAACATATTAATTTGGGAATATTTAACCAATGTTACTGATTTAAATGAATATTGTAAATTGTCAACCCTTGGTTGCTGTATGTAAACTTGTTAAATATCATTTAGAATCAATTGGTGCAATTCAATCGCACGGGATTGAATCAATACATTTAGATGAGGAGAAGTCATTGAAAATACATCATCAAAATTTCCGAGAATCTCTTAAACAAAAGAAAATCAACAGTTGTTCAAATTTATATATTTATTCATTGGAAAAGAAATGGAACCTACAACTAAATTAAAAAATTTGTTTTTCAGCTACTGTAATTTTGGTGGTAACGATTCATATATGTCATTTAATCAAATCAACATTTGAATTTGGACGTTGATTTATTGATTGATTGTTTCAAGCCCTCCATTTAAATTCATATCCATCAAAACCATCACAATTAACTAAAGTTGAAATCGTCAATAACCAACCTAAACTTGGCCAAACTATTGCAGAAAATAACAACAATAATAAAGTATTGGAAAAAGTAATGGCAGAAGTTTATGCAGATTTGGAAATTTATGAACGAAGATTGATATTTAAAAATAGTCGCCTCCCCATTCCTTAAAGAATGTATAGAACTATTAATAGCTGATGGCATAGAATTGATTTTATTAATGGTCATTGGTGCTGATGTTGGGTTACTTTTAAATTTCTTAAATATGTTAGAATTTGATTTTAAATTCAACTTCAATTTTTGAAAACAAAATGGTTGTCCATTTACTATTCAACACTTTATAAAATCATCACAAATGCTCAAATTTGTCTTTAAAAATGATAAATTAAGATATTTTTCAAGATATTGATGTTTGGTATTTCAGAACAAAAGAATTATTAATTGAATATACAATTTTAAAAGGATCAGCAACTATTGAATTCAATAATTTTTGGAATAAAAAACAAAATCACAAGAATTTCAAAAAAAATCATCAACCATATTATTGACTCATCAACCTATTCGGTCAATACAGTTAAACTTAACAAAGCAGTTGATCATTCTTCATTTGCATTCATATTTAGCCTTTAAATCTATTTTTAATAAATTTCACACCTGGTCGAAAAGAAATCACAGAAATTTTATCAACCAACATCTCAATTCCTTATTTAAATTTCCTTTGGTGGTTCCATTTAAATAACAATAACTATTTTACAAGATTGGGAAATAGTTCTAATGATTTATCAGGATTAACAGTAATAAAACTTCATTTTTATTGGTAAAACAATTCAAGATTTATCATCTGGTGGATAATGACGATTAATGTTGTTTGAAATGTATCCAACAATTACAATTAAACAAATAAAAACCACATTTTTATATATTATTTTTATTAATGAACCAGATATAATGGAAATAAAATTTGTTTACAGTGCAAATTTAAATCAATTAGATAGTAAATTTTGAATGAAAAGATGGTATTTCAAAATTATTATGGTCACAAGATAAAATTACAAAGTATAGCTACAGCTGTGAAATTGAATTACCATTTATATTTGGATATCGTGGCATATTAACATTTAATGTTTATGGTCTAACTAAAAATGATACATCAAATTGGAAATAAATGTATTGTAAATCTAGAATTTTGTAAATATAACGGAAATTGTAATTCAAATTTATTATGTTTTTATTTTCCATCATGGATTGGTATTGATTGTTTATCAAAAGTTATATTTGATGAAAATCAATTATTAGAACTTATTGTAAAGTAACATTTTTTTTAAAAAAAATTAACCAAAATCAATGGACATCGTACATGATATTGTGAATAATTATCGATCAAAATTTTAAAATAAAACAAAAAATTAACTTTTTTAAATTTTGTTAAATCTGATATTAAACAAGATATTAAAACGCAACAACATGACCATCATTTTGTTTCTTTTTCAACCTTTATCTTTTTTATTTATTGTTATTTTATTTTATTATTATTATTTATTGTTGTGGTACTATTATTATTTGCCTATTTACTATTATTTACCAAATCTTAATAAATTGATTAAATTTTGTTCAAATTCATAATCAGCTTTTGTGAAACTATTATTATAATTATTTTGTTCAATATATTTTTGGAGTGCTCTGTAATTAAAATAAAAACAACATCATTAGTATATATTACCACTAACACAAATCATTAAATTATAAAATAATTTAAAACTTACTTTTCCATTTGATTTCTAATTGACATTAAAAGATTACAAGAACTAGTTGGAATATAAAATTTAATTTGAGTTCCGTTAATTGAGATTGTTGAATAATCAGAAGAAGATTGAGATAAAACTGGAGTTGAACCAAAAAGTAATAAAGAAATTTCTGGAATTCTGGTAATGGTTTTAATGAATGTCAATTTGGTTTTAAATTTCTCTTCAAAAATTACCCAATTCTCTTTTGGATTCAACTCTTGGAATAAATTGTAAACTATAGAAGATGGATGTAAAAATGTATTTTCAGACAATGTTTTAAATTCTCTTTTCTTTCTTTGTCTGGCAATATTTGGAAAAAGACCGGAACAAATAATGGCCCTAATAATATCAAAATTTGCACCATTTTGATTGAAAAAATCATGATTTACGAAACCATCTCTTAAATGTGGTGCATTAATTATACCTAAATCATTTATAGTTGATAACAATTGTTTTTTAACTTTTAAAATTTGTTGTAACAATGGGATTGATAAGAAATCTTGACAATATTGTTCTTCATTACCATCAATTTTGGATTGTAACCAACCATTAAAAATATTCAAGAATGATAAATGATCACTTTGTAATTCTGGATATAAATTTGTTTTGTTGTTGTTATTGAACTGTTGTTGTTGATAGTTATTACCACCATTATCATTACCTTGATTAAATAAATTTAAAATTGGATTTTTTTGATTTGAAAATGAAGCAATTGTTAAAATTGGGTCAAGACATCTAAAATAACTACCAAGTATAATCATTTTACCAATTCTTGGATCAACTGGAATAAATGATAATTGTAAACCCAATGGAGTTAATTCCTGTTCACTATTTAGTGCACCAAGATCTATTAATAAATTGATAGCATTATCAATTGCTTTGGTTTCAGGTGGTTCCAATGCATCTGATAAGAAACCAATAACATCACCCAATACCAATACTTTAACTTGTAAACATAGCTCGTGTAATGGCATACGACGCATTTCAGATAATTGAAAATCATCCAATGTATTGTAACGTTCTTTTGAAACCAAGTGATAACAAACACCATCTTTTCTAACACGACCAGCTCTACCTCTTCTTTGTTTAAGTGATGATTTACAAGCCCAAACTGTTTGAAATAATGTAAGATCACGTTGAGTTTCATGATATTTTAATTTAACTTTTGCAGAATCAATTACATAGATTACATCGTTGATAGTAATACTTGTTTCGGCAATGTTTGTAGATAAAACAATTTTTCTAACTTTGTGTGGTGGTTTTTCAAATACTTTTGCTTGTAGTTGCATTGAAACACTTGAATGTAATGGTAGTATTAGATATTCATTTTCATTTCTAAACAATGGATGTCTTTTCATTAGTTCTCTAGTTTGCGAAATATCTTCCCAACCAGGTAAAAACACCAATATTGAATCTTCTGTTGAATTTGAAACGTTTGTAACAATATGTGACATCAATTGCAATATCATTTCATGATCAACATCATCTGATTGTTCATCACGATAAATTATACTTTGATCATTTAATTGTTTTGCAATATCTTCTAAAAAGTATTCTTTGGCCACATGTGAATATGATGATACATTAAAAACTGGACAATCACCAAAATATTTTGATACCAATGTATTATCCATTGTTGCACTCATTAAAATAACACGTAAATTACCATTTTCTGCCAATAATTGTTTTAAAATAATTAATAAGAAATCACTGTATTATAAGAAAGAATTATATTAATATGTTGAAATTATGATGTAATGATATAAATATACATCTAAACTTTATAATACATACGTATGAATATCTCTTTCGTGAACTTCATCAATAAATAAATGAGAAACATTATGTAATTTCATATCTGAATACATTCTTTTCAAAAGGATACCAGGAGTACAAACTAATAATTTTGAAACACCTTGTGGTTGAACATTATCAAATCTAATTTGGTAACCAATTGTATCACCAACTTTTTCAAATCTTTCAAATGCCATTCTTTCTGCTGCACCCAATACTGAAATTCTTCTTGGTTGAGTCATAATTATATTACAGTATGGTGCATGACCTGAATCAATCATATCTTCAATAACATATTGAGGAATTTGTGTAGTTTTACCACAACCAGTATCACCCATAATAATGATGATTTGATTGTTCTTAATGCATTCAATGAGATTTGCTCTTTGTTTGAAAATTGGTAATTCTTGTCTTTTTAAATATACTCGTTTGTATTCTGCTGTATTTCTTTTTGCTGCTTCAAATGCTCTTCTCTCTATACCAATATCTGTTAATTCCTCTGATGATTTAGTATCAACCAATGATGATTGTGGTTGATATGATTGAATCTTTTTATTTAATGTTACCATCTTTTTTGGTGTGAATCCTCCATTTTGATGTGAAATATTTTCCATGCATTCTTTTGATGATTTAATTAAATCTTGTGGTATATCATAATTAATTTTAAACTGTATATATGGTATTTAATTAATGTTAGTATACTAATATAATGTGTAGTAAAACAACAACAACAACAACAACAACAATATTATTATATTTATATATCAAACCAAAATGTATACATACAAATTCATCTGATGAGGTTGAAGATTTTGGTGCTTTATATTCTGGTTGAATCAATTCATTCTCTAATAAATATTCACATGCATCAACTGCAGCTAAATTTTCAGATAACTTTTTGTTGTCAGATTCAGTTTTTGAAATCTTTTGGATTGTACCTTGAATTGGTAAATACATTTCAACTACAAACTTTTTTGAATTTGCTTTACCACCTCTACTAACTTCATGACTTCTATATACTTGACTTTCTGGATAATTAAATTGTTTACAATATTGTTCAATCTTTCTTTTTGCTGCATCAAATTTCCAACTAATCCCTGATGGTCCTAATATTCCATCTGTCAGGAAAAATATTGCAATTAGTACATTTGTAATCACACACACTATATAATTGTGTTACTTTTTACTTACTTATACCACCATTACTATGACTTAATAAACAAGAGTTTTCAAATTCCAATGAATTTGAACGAATACCTTTTTGTTGAATTAATTTTTTAGATTCATCAACTTGGAAATCTGAAATTGATTCAGGTGTAACGTCACCTTCTGATGCAAATGAAGATGATGCAACTGAACCTTTATTTGAAAAATTAATTAATCCCATTTCACTTAGAATTTTACAAGCTTTCTCTGCACATTGAGTTTTTGAATCGTTTTTACTTGGACCTTTGCCAACTATTCTCATTGGTTCTCTACCAAGTTGCTGAGGAAATGGTAATTCAAATATGGTTTCAAATGTTTGGTTTGGTGGTTGGCCATGTGATGATGATGATATATATTGATCGTTTGGTCTTTTACCTAATTTAATCATGTATTGATTTAAGAATCCTTTGGAATTTTCAGTAGTAAATAAATTACTATTATTATTATTAATTATGCCCCCACTTCCACCAATATTCATATTGTTGTTGTTGTTGTTGTTATTGATGTTACTATTTATATTACTATTGTTGTTGTTGTTTATGTTACCTGTTGTTGTCGAAATTGACGGTGATGTTAATGATGATGTCGTTGAAATTAATGTAGGTTGTAATAATTGTGGTGAAATACTATCCACATTACCTCCTCCGCTACCTATATTGTGATATCTTAATATTGGTGATGTTGGTTGTTGTTGAGATTGTCGACTATTATTATTATTGTTGTTACTATAATTACCAAAGTTTTGATTATTGTTCATATTGTTACCAAAGTTTTGATTATTGTTCATATTCATGTTCATGTTATTATTGTTGATATTACTATTCATATTGTTGTTACCATATTGTTGATTATAATTTTGTTGACCACCTAATCTATCATAACTACTAAGATAATCTTCATTTTGTTTATTATTATCCATCATTTGAAATGGATTACCTGAATATACTGGTGTTGAATCGTACTGTGATGAATTCATTGATGTATTTAATAGTGGTTGTTGTTGGTGTAATAAAGGTGGTGATTGTTGATAACTATTCATATTATTATTGTTATTCATATTCATGTTCATATTATTGTTCATGTTCATATTGTTATTGTTTTGACTGTACATTTGTTGATTGTTATTATTGGAATATAATTTATTTCCACCTTTATTTAAAAAACTGTTGTTGTTATTATTATTCCTGTTATTGTTGATATTATTATTATTGTTATTACCTCTAAATCCAAAGTTATTATTGTTGTTGTTGATATTCATATTCATGTTGTTGTTGTTGAAATCATTGTTATTGATATTTTGATTGTTAAAGTTATTATTATTATAGTTATTGTTGTTATTGTAGTTGTTATTATAGTTATTACCGCTGTTATTACTATTAAAATTTGATCTACCAAAACCACTGCCGCCACTATTGTTGCTATTGTTGTTGTTATAACTCATGATTCTTAATCTCTTATTGCTGTCGTCAAAGCTATTATTTTGATCAAAGTGTTGTTGTGGATATTGTAGGAATTGGTTTTGTTGAAGTTGTTGAGGATCCTCTGAATTGTTATCAAAGGTATCCTGTTGAAAGTGTCTATCTGTTTTACCTATCTTTGATAATTTAAAATAGAATTTAACTGAATGAATGAATTTGAATGATAAACTAGTTTATTGAAAAAAAAAGATTTATCTTTTCTTTAATTTATTATTTGCGTTTGAAATGAACGGCTAATATAAAAAAAATGAAAAAAAAAAAAATTAAAAAAAAAAAAAAAAAAAAAAAAAAAAAAAAAAAAAAAAAAAAAAAAAAAAAAAATATATTTTAAAAAAAAAAAAAAAAAAAAAAAAAAAAAAAATTTTTTTTAAAAAAAAAAAAAAAAAAAAAAA
>JACAFY010012219.1:0-44288 GCA_015252635.1 Dictyostelium capitatum
ATAGGTTCAAAAATGTCCAAAATTCTTTTGCTACAGCGTGCATTAGAAAAAAAATGGTATTAGAAGCAAGAAAAAAATTAAATTTAGAAATCATAAATATAAACGAAAAAACTGATCAAGAAATGAATCAACAATTAAAACAAATATCAATAACAGCTGTAGAAAGAAAAATTCAACTATTAAGTGAATATTCATTGGAAACTTCAAATGATTCAATTATTTTGGTCTTTATGGGTAACAATAATGAACTGGTAAAGCATTTTAACAGATCATTGGTTGAAGTCGCAAATCATATCGAACGTACCATTTATGAAAATTCTAGAAAGATAAAGAATGATGTTATTCTTGAAAAAAAATTTTTAGATTCAATTGTGACTACTATTGCCAAAATAGAAGCTATTAAAAACTATTTTTCAGGAACTAAATACATTTTCATTTTAGATCCTATTGTTAATTCCACTGGAACATTATCTGATGTTAATATCCAATTAATCAATCATCTTTTCAATGATTTAAAATCCGAAGAATTGAAGCCAATAGATGACAGGAAAAAAAGGACTAGGTCGAGAAGAACACAAGCAACCTCTCAAATTTTGGTTCAGAATGTTGTAAACGCTTCAGGTTTAACAGAGGCCCAAAAGAGAATCTACACATTATTTTTGACTTCCGATTTCGAAACATTCCCAGAATCTACACCTGATGAAAGATTAGCTAGATTCAAATTTGATTTAGGAATTCAAGTAACTAATTCAATGCAAATTACAAATACTCAATAAACTATCAATTATTATCTATTTTTATCAAAAAACCTATTTCAAATAGGCTATTTTTACTAATTAACTAATTTTTTTACTAATTAGGTTATTTATAAAAATTAAGCTTAATTTTAATGATTAATATTGCCTTTTTTGTTGTTTAAAAAAAACAAAAAACCATCAAATAATTATTTTAAAAGACTTTTAATTAATAAAAAAATAACTTATCTGAATGATTTATGGATTTTATTTTAATTTTATCATTTTGATTGTGTTTATATCTGAATATAATGACCATGCAACTTGTTTTGTATCTGTAAGATAGATAACAACATAATTTTCTCTTTTAATTAATACCACACCTTTGTAAAAATTTTCATTTGAGAGATAAAAGAGATAAAATTGTTTAAACAATACAATTTCTTCTGGTTTGGTTGAATCTTGATACTTGCATACATCGAATCTAACATCTGAAATTTGACTAGATTCATCTTCAAAACAGGTATTAAACTTTGTAATACCACCTTCCTGGACGGTTTTATTAAACTTTGCATAATAATATGCATTTTCCCATTTTGGATCAAGGCATCTTACATCAAAATATGTTGGTTTATTATCATAATCAACGGTATTTATCATTTCGCTGATTCCCATTGAAATAAATGGAGTTGATTTACCAAATGAGCTTGGAACTTGACCCAAATACTTTTGATTTAACTTGTAATCATCTTCTAAACTTTTGATATCAATATCTGCATCTTTTTGATATAAATTCATAGTAAGATCACGATCACTAATTTTTCCATTTGTTCTTTTAGTTTTCTTTTTTGAAATTGATTCCTTTTCTAAATGTAAATCTAGTGAACTTAAGTCGTTTATAACTTTTTCTGCTCTTCTTTTTTCTCTATCTGATACATTTACCCCATTTAAATTAAAAACTAATGATGTCTTTGGGAGAATATATGATATATCGTCATCTAAAGTATCTTGATCAAATAAGTTGATATCTAACAATTCATATTCTACCTTTTGCCACTCTTTACGTTTATAAAATTGCAAATTTCCTTTTTCAATTCTATACATTCCTATATAATCATCTTTTTATTTTATATTAACATAAATGTATATTTATTATATTTATTTAAAAACAAAAAATAAATTTGGAAATACATTACTATATATTGAAGATTTGAATAAAGAATTATCTGTAAGATATTGCTTAATTTTATTCATTTGGAGATTGTATATATTAGAATTAAAATCTGTTTTTTTCATTGTCTGTTGTTAAAAAAACTAAAAAAAAAAAAAAAGACGTTATAAAAACAAAAAAAATTGTATTGAATAAAGATGTTTATTTTAAAAAGTTTGCAAATCTTAATAAATTGCTTATTTTTAACAAATAACTTAGTTCTGTTATACTTTGGAAAAATTTTGAATTTTTCCATCGTCAATAGGAAGAATGTAAGTATTTGATGACCAATCATAACATTTTAAAAATATATTATTTGGTTTAATAGTGTGAATTGTATTGATTTTGTGATAGTACTTGAGGTTGAAAGATGGGTCTTCATTTAAAGCAAAAATTACAGAGTTTGGATGATGGTCTTGAATATTTTCAACTAATTCTTCAACTTCTATACGAAATTCTAGGTTTTGGAATACTTGATCAATATATTGTGTATAATCAATAAAAATATGTTTAATTTGACCATAATAAGTAATAATTCTATTATTGCTTTTAAAGAATTGGATTAAATCACCTGGAGGAACAACTCCATTCACTTTTTTACCTTTTGAATGGAAAACAATTTCTTCAATTTGATACCAAGGTACCTCTAATGTTTTCAAATTCAATGTTGAGTTATCTATATTCTTTTCACAAATTGATGGTAAAATTATTGTGTTCTCAAACTAATATGTTATTAATAGGCTATTTATTAAAAATAAGCTAATTTTAAAAAATAACTTACATCATTGTTCGGGGTATAAATTGTATTTAAAGAAATATTGATTTTACCTAAATTGTAAACTAAAAATGAATGTTCCCAATTTTTGTGGTTCGAGTGAGTCTTGAATATTAAAATGGTTAGTAAAAAATAATCATATATATTACATTTAACAACCAATACATACGTTCCAATGTAATTTTGGAGATTGATGACCTTTCTCCCATTTTGAAGAAGCATGATCTTTTAAATTTCCGCCACGTTTTGAGTCTTGACCATAGTGAGAATATGCATGAAAATTTGGAATTAAAAACCTTGGATTATTATGAATAAATGGTAAAACCTCTTGTAAATTTTGAATTGTTGTTAAGTAATCCAATATTTCTTTTGGTAGAATTGGTTCATTATTTGAATCTGGAATATCCAACTCCTCTAAAATATTTAGATGCTCGGTTGACGTTGGTGGACTTTCTTCATCTGATGTGTCATTGTCGGAATTTTCAACATCATAATCATGGTCTTCTGAAGTTAAATCTGGTGCTATATATTCATTTATAGAAATAGATGAATTATTTTCTGTAATTGATAGAGAAGAATTGGTAGCGGAAGTATTTGATATAACTGAATCTGGATGTGGAGAAGTGGCTGAAATTGGGTTTGCTGTTGAAGAAGCTCTAGTTGAATATGATTTTGGATTATATTGTATTCTTTTTAAATGAAAATTGTTGAACATTGTGATAAAGTCACCTCTGTGTATTGTACCATAAATATCCAGTGTATTGACATGCCCTCTTTCGGTAAAACATAAATTATATAAACATCTGATTAAATTTTCATGTGAAACAACACATTTAATCATGCTCTGAAAAATGTAAGATTTATTAATATTTATCCAAAATAGCTTATTTCAATAATAAATAGCCTAATATGGTTAGCTAATTTTTTGAAATAAGATATTTATTAATTTTAACTTAAATAAAAAATCAAACTTGTTCTTTTTTTTTAGGCTATTTTTTGAAATTAGCTTATTATGATGGTACTTACTCTAAAAATTATTTTGGTTTGATTATTAATTAAATGGTATTTATCTTTGAATATCTTTTTTAATGAGATTGACAACCCACGATTAAGAAATACTTTTGCGAAATCACAACCAGAAAATGAAGAAAAAGAATCAAAACTTTTTGGACCAATGGGGAATGATCTAAAATAGGCATTCATTTGCATAATAAAGGACTTGTTTAATAAATAATGAATTATAACATACTCCTTTTTGCACATACCTAGCAATTCGCTGTGCAAGATATCATGAAACCTTTTTAAATAGAAATCCATATAATTATTTTCACGATTGAATAATAATTCTATATAAAAAAAATATATTAATGAGTGTAAAATACAAAATTATAATTTATAAAGGTACATACTATTCATTCTAATGATTGGGGAACCATACTTTTCGTTTGTTGGATCATCCAAAACAGTTTTTAAATCTTTTAATTTAATATCATAATCTACAAAATTAAATTTTCCACTTTCAAACATTAATTTTACCATTAGTTGTACTTTTGAAATTGTACATTGCATACATGGAAATTCAGCGGAATGAGAGCTACATCCAGTTAATTCTGTCCCACCTACTCTGTCACATATCATTGATGACCATAATGCAGAAAATATCTCTTTACCTACAACTATGTCTTCTTTACCTTTAAAAATATTCATTATACTACCCAAAACAATCATTAAATAATCATTAACATCCAATTCACCCAATGAATCTTTTAATTTGATTTTTTCAATTACTGAAATAACCCATCTTGCCCCATCAAGTAAATTTAACCCTTCTGTTATATTCATTAAACCTATCATAAAGTTAAAAATAGACGCGGACATTAAACGAGTTGAAGGACCAAATGCATCAAAAAATGTTGCAAGACATAATGGTAATGTACCTCTTGACTTACAATATTCAACTTCTTTTTCAAAATTTTCACTAAAAACATAAGATGCCGGCCTGAATTACAAAAAATTAATGTTAGTGCTAAATTTTAATAATTAAAATGTTTGAACTTACGATAATAAAGCATGTTGGCCATCATGTAACTTTTGTGGGCCAATAAATGTTGGTGTTTTGATTGTTGGAACATCAGTAATTAAATGTTGACGCATACTAGACTTACAAAAATTTTCCAAAACCAAAACAGCATTAAGACAATAAACTTGGTTAATTGGAGTGTAATCATGAGTTTCTTCCATATATTTAATAAATTTTGGGTCTAAAGAATTAATGATATCTTTTTCTCTTAATTTCTATAAAAAAAATCAATATTAATATCTATGATTTGTATAGAATGAATAATATATTTACATTTGGTAAAGCTTTAAATGTTTCAGTTTTAAGACTATGAAGAGTTTTATAAATTGAGCTGATCTTTTCATTTACACTGTCCATGTATTTATCTAAATTTTTTGAAAACAAATCAACATGTTTTTGTTCCATATTATAAATTGATTTATTTTGGTTCAAATGATTTTTAATATCTGTAGATGATTCTTGGTTTATTTTTTTAACCTCTAAAATAAACTCTTTGGATAAAGATTCTAAAAGAAATTTTGAAAACTCTATTAAAGGTAAATTGAGATAAGAGTTAATATACTTTGGCTAATTTGCGAAAATAGCTTATCAAAATTAGCCTATATTTTGATAATAAGCTATTTCAAAAAATTAGGCTAATTAAAAATGGCTATTTTCACAAATTAGCCTTTATTAATGTAAAAGTACTTACTTTTTGTATAATATGCATCTAAAAGTTTAGTTGAAAGGCGATTTGATCCCAAAAACCTTTTGTTTATTCTAGTATTTGACCTTTGTTTAGAAAATATACACTTTAATGTACTTTTAAATTGGTGTCTATTTTTATAAAAATCAAAAAGAGTTGGCTTTGGTTGTTGAATTGGATTAATTGGATTGGTAGGTGCTTGATTTGACTCATGTTCAATCTCTATTGATGGTTGATCATCGTATCTCAAATCTACATAAACTTCTTCTTCTTCTTGGTGTATTACATTTTGAATAGGATGTTCAGATGCTTGAGTTGCTTGAATTGGTGGTTGATCAAAAAAATGTCCTTCTGGGGCATTAATGACCCTGCAGTTATAATAATGACCCATTGAATATAAGTGATAATAAATTTTTGAATTTTCAAAAGTTGAAAATGAACATTCAAAACATTTATTATTTGAAATCTTATTTAAGTTATTACTATTTTTATATTCCATGAAACCATTAATATCTTGATTACTTGAAATTGGTATAACTGTGTGAATTATAAGAGATCTTTTGTCTTTATATATTAAATAATTGAGATTTCTTATTTGCATTGTTGAAACATTTTGTTTTTTCGTAAATTTAGCTTGGTTTCCAGTTATATATATTGCATTTGAATAAAGGCCATATACAAACTGTAAATAATTTTCTTCAAACAAAGAATTAACACCATTGATTCCCATATTAATATTTAGGTACGTCACTTCCAATAAGTCACTGGTTTGAATACACCCAACATAATCTGCTTCATTATGGTTTAATAATTCATATAATATACATTTGTTTGTTGATCTATTTAGTAAATAGAAATCTAAATTTTCGGTAGTTACTCGTTGACCAATCATTTCGTTGTTTTTATATTTGAACAACAATACATAGTCCCCAAACACATTGGTACGTACAAATTTTATAAAATTATTAAAAATTGGTATATCATTGGTAACAATAAAAAAAGAAGGCGATGTAATGTTTGAAAGATTATTAGATATTTTATTTACCCAATCAAATATTGGTATACTAGACAAGTCCATTTTAAAAAATTTTTTATTTACGATTACTTTTTGCTTGTTTTAATTTTTAAAAAAAAATTAAAAATTTTGGTTTTTTTTGAAATTTTTTTTATTATTTTTTTGACGCAACAACAAACAAATAAATTTATAAAAACATATAAAACAAAAGCACATTAAAAATGGCTTTGTTGAAAAAATTTAAGAAAATAGATACTTTAGAAAAGTATAATGAATTCATGAAAAATAGTATTAATCCAATGGATGAATCAAATTCAAGAATTACTATCACAGTGGAACAACAGAAATTTATTGATAATGGTAAATATATGTTTTTTTAAAAGTTAATAAGTTAATAATAACAATATATTAACAACTCTATAAAATTGTAGGAATAGTAAATAAATGGTTTGAATTAAAATATCAATTGACAATGGAAGAATTGGGTTTAGAAATTAATCTTTTTAAATTTTCTTGGGATTCAAAAAGTTTATATATTAGCACATCAACATGGTTAGAATTATTGGGTAAAAAAGATAAAATGAAAACTATTATTATTTTGTTAAAATCAAAAATATTGGTGAGAATTTATAGTCCTGATAAACCAAGTGAAGTTATTTACAGATCACTTCAAGAGAATGGGATGATTGATGTTGACAAGAATTTAACAGTTACACTACAGCCAATTTCATTAAAATCTGAATCACTTTTTGATGATACTTTGGATTCAGTTCCAGTTAATTTTTACAAAAATGATTCATTTACAACATCAAAAAAAAATCAAAATGAAATTCAACCAATTAAAACTACCAATACTACAACCACCAATGTAATTCAAATTATCAATGTTAATGAAGTATTGGAGGAGTTAAAAGAAACCAGTTCAAGCTTGTCAAAATTGGATACAGATTACAATTTCAAAAAAAGTAAATTAATTGAAAAGGAAATTATTTTAAGAAAAAAGTTAGATTTACACTTGGAATCGAAAAGTAAACAATTAATGATTAATTATGAAGATCAAAAACAACAAGATGATGATAAATCAACTGCTGCAACAATTATATTGGAACAACAACAAGATAATGGTAAATCAACTACTGCAACAATTTCATTAGATCAACAAATACAACGAGACAAATCAGGTGTAGAATTATTGAATAAACAACAACAAGATAAAGCACTTGCAGCATTATTGAAACAACAACAAGATATTGCAGATGCAGCATTATCGAAACAACAACAAGATATTGCAGATGCAGCATTATTGAAACAACAACAAGATATTGCAGATGCAGCATTATTAAAACAACAAGAAGATAAAGCTGCTGCAGAATTATTGAAACAACAACAAGATAAAGCTGCTGCAGTAATATTGAAACAACAACAAGATAAAGCATTTGCAGAATTATTGAAACAACAACAAGATATTGCAGATGCAGCATTATTGAAACAACAACAAGATAAAGCTGCTGCTATATTATTGAAACAAAAAGATGGTTGCTTAGAAGAATCAGAGAAAAGTGATGAAGAAATTGATGGAGAAGAATTTTCAAACGAAAATCAATTAACAACTTATGTAAAATCTGGTGAAAAAAGAGAGCGTAATTCAAATAATTTAGATTTAGAATATTTGGATAGTAAATTTGTAGGGTTTGGTTTGAAATCAGGTATAAATTCATTATTAAAAATTGGTGATTATGAATTTGTATTTTTACTATTGTTTTTAAGAGACAACAACATTTGTAAAAAGTTAAAAAATTTGGTGGTTTATTCTCAACATTCGTTCAAAGAAAGAGAAGGATTTGATAAAGGTAAAAACAATACCTTCATTATTATGTATAATGATGGAATTGATATTGTCAAATGTAAGTCTACATTGTCAATATCAACATCAACAGATCCACCAAGAGTTTTAAAACAAGAAACTAAAGAACTACAATTACTTGTAAAGAATACAAAATCTTATAATGGAAAAGAATCATTTCACTTTGTCAAAAATTATAAAGATACTTATGGGTTATATTACTGGATAAATTATTTAATTAGTCTTATCATCACTAATTGTGCAATTCCAACACTTGATCCACAATTTGAAGAGGATCATAAAACTTTTAAAAAAAGAATTGTCACTTTTGTAAAAGAGAATTCTGATCAAAAGTCATATAAACAACAATGTCAAGAATTAGATTTTGAAATATTATCAACATGTCTTTAAATAATAATAAAATAAAAAAACCAATTACAAAATTAAATTTAAAAAATAGTTTATACAAATAAAAAATAAATAAGATATCTAAATAAATATTTAACAATAAATTCGGTATTATTAATCAGGATATTTTTAAACCCTTATTTTTAAAAAATAACCTATTTTAAAAAATATTTTATAATTATATTTGGTAAAATTGTTAAATTTGTTAATTTTGATTTTTTTGTTAAATTTGTTAAATAAGACGTTACAAATTTAACAAAAATTTCAATTTTGCCAAAGGGGGTTTTGGCGTGAATTGAATAAAAATCAGATTCATCCATTTGTTCGATTTCTGTATAACTTTTATTATATATTAATTCTAAATCTTCTTCTTGTAACTCTTTACATATTATGTTTATATAAAATGATGGATATGATTTTAATGTTTCATAAAAGCACTGTAATAAAAAAAAAAGTTTAATTTTTATTAAATAATATTTAATAATAAGTCCCTCAAAATTTAAAATGATAATTAAAATATATCTCACATAAAATAGGACTCAAACCATTATGATTTAATTATGTTACACAAAGTTTATTCGAACTAACACAGATTCGAACTCGCACCATATGGAGTATTTGGATCCTTAAAAATCTAACCTTATAAGTGTCGAAATTAATCGAAATTCAAGTACAAAGTAAAATATCTATTATAAATAACAATTAACTATTCCGGAGACTTTTTTTATAGGGAATATTTCAAATATTTTATTTAATTTAATAATAAATTTTGCAATGTTATCTACAAATAACTGTATAAAGTGTCATGATTTGACATAATTGTGACAAAAAATTTGATTTTTTTTTTCTTTATATAATTTTTCATAATAAATTGACAAACGGGAATTGACAAAGAAAAACATAATTATCTGGAATAAACTTTGTTAATCCTAATGCCGATAAGGTCAACGGGATTCGAACAAAAAATTTTGTGACATCGAATTTAACCCACTAAATTATTATTGATTTTTTAATTATTTTATTTATTTTGAATATTCTAATATTCTAAGGGGATAGTTTACCTCTAATTTTTGTTTTATTTTTATTTTTATTTTTATTTTTATTTAAAAAGATTTATTTATAAAATGTAATTTTGATAATTCACCAGAATTACGTTCAAATTCTTGTTTTGTAATTGAAATCAATTGAAATAAATATTCGGATACTTTCAATTGATTATTTTGAAGTGAAGTTAATAGGAATTCCTTTAATTCATTTGTATTGGAAATTACATTTGGATAATTTTGGTGAATATATTCAATTGTTTTTAATTTACCATATTTGCATGCATTTGATATAATTTTACTGACATTTGAATGATATTCAGCACAATGCGCATTTAATATAAGTTCTAAATATTGAATTTTATTTTCATTTACACCAAAGTAGTCTAAATTAAATTCTAAATGATTTGTAACTTGATTATCTTGATTATTTGTGGTAAAATTTCATTAAAACGGTGATTATCTTTAAAATGATTTAAATAATCATTTTTGTAATTTGTGTAAACCCAAACTATAAATTTATCTACATGAATTGAATAATGCATTACATCACGCGGTGTATTTTCACTTAAAAAATCTAATAATTGACTTTTAGCATCTTCAAAATTTTGATAAGTCTTTTTAAACATTTCTAATTTACACCTGAACTTGAATATAACTGACATATTAAATAGAAAATACCAATATTTGAATAATCATATATGTTGTAATTGAATTTTGTTGAACCTTGTTTAAATATATATTTTAAAACATCATCATTAACATACTCGTATAAACAACTTTCAACACCAATATCTATTAAATGGCTTTCAATATTTTCATGCATGCATTTTTGTTTATGTAATGTTTCAAAATGTTGCAAAAGTTCTATATTTCTAAAATGCCAAATTGATTTTTCACAGAAAAGATAGGAATGATTTTCGAATAACCAATCTAATACATTTGTTGATCTTGTGTAAAATGGTATTAGATATAATTGTGGATAATCCCAATCAAAACTAGACATCCCTTCCATTACCAATTTAATTTGACACAAATCATCATTATTTAATACCAATCCTAAAAATCTTTCTGTATCATAATAACAAGAACCTTTTCCAATTATAAAATTTATAAATTCCATTTGCTTTTCTTTATTTTGACAATGTGAAAATAAGAATTCTGGTTCTAAAAGATCAAACCCTAAATAAACTGAATGTTTGTCTCTGAGTAACATTTTATATAGTAATTTGTGATTTGCAAATCTAAATGTTGATATAACTAATTGTACAATATCTTGAAGATCCATACCACAAATATCTATATATTTTCCATCTTCATCATCTGAACAATCTTCATAATCATATCTATACAAATCTTCATCACCATAATTACTGAAATAAATGTGATAAAATCTATAACTATAAATATTTGAAAATGAATAATATAATTGTAATAATTTCTTTATCATTTCTCTTTTTGATTCGATTTGATTTGATTTATCTGATAATAATGATTTTAATTCTGATTTTGATAAATTATTTGAAAATGATTCAACTTCTACTTGAAAATTGCTTTTTTCATTGGTGCATTTTAATATTAATTTAACAATTGCAATTAACGACTTTAATGTTAATACTTCAAATTTTATATTATCTACAGTTCCGTGTATACCCAATTCAAGTTCTTGATTATTAATTAACTTTTCATTGTAACAATGATTTAATATTTTAATATTGTAAACATTGTGATTGATTTTTGATAATTGATCTTGTAAATTAAATTGAGGTTGTAAAAATAATTTGAATAATTCCAAATTATCAATTGATAAAATTGTTTCTAAATTATCTAATGATGGTTTATATTGATATTCTTGAATTAATACTTGGATTGCTGGTATACATTTGATTTTAATTAATTGGTTAACCAAAGTATTTCTATCATCTTGTATATCATTTAATGTTTTAGACCATTTTACTAATCCAATATTACTAAGTAAAGTTGAATAATGAGAATAATTCTTGAATAAATGTTTATAAAATAATCTATCTTGTTCATTATCTTCATTAATTGATTCGAATATTGATATAAATGTATAATTATAGCCAAATTCACCTTTGTTTTGAACTTTACCACCAAAACTTTTACATTCATTGAACGTTAAATATTGACTTCTTATTACTTTATCACGTAATATATCTAATTGATCCCATTTAATTAACGTTTGAACATTGATTAATGAATTATATGGTAATGTTGATTCTGTATCCATATTTGACATTATAGTTCTAAAAATGAATTTATTTCTAAATACCTTCCAAAATAACCATTCACTTGGATCTATACCTTCTTTAATTGTACATTCAATAACACCTTTGTTAAATGAATTTAAATTACTTTCATATTCTTGTTTTGATATTGATTGTTGAATTCTTGTATACACTTGTCTAATGTGTTCAATTATATCATTCTTTTCCGTACCTTGTTTAATTGATATACCCATTGAATTTGCAATACCTTTTAATTGATCATCCGTTTGATCTGACAAATTTATTATATCAAATTCGTTATTATGTTTTAATTTTTGTTTTTTATTATTTACACTATCAATATCAATATCATTACTATTATCTCTATTATTATTATTGTTGTTATTATTATTAGACATTTTATATTTTACATCTCATAGAAATATAATATTCTTATAGTGGTGTGTTGTGTTTTTAATAATATAAAAAAAATCGATAAAATTTAAAAAAAATAATTTCCGTTTTTTTTTGAACACAATAAAAATATGTAAGCACATAAATATATCACGTTTTTAATATAAATATTAATAATTTTTTTTTATTATCCATAAAATATTATTTATTGATTAATAATTTCAATGGGATTAGTCCATAACAACAAAATGGTTAGAGAATTATGATATCAGGTGATCGATGTAATAACAAGTGAAAATATGTCTTTGAAGAATATTAGTAAACGTATTTTCAATTGCATGTATTAACTGATGAAGTTATTGTTGGGTAAATTGACATGAAACTTTCACTATAACAAGTATTTAAACTTATTACACTTGTTTGTATAAATGAATCATTTAAAATTGATTATTTTCTTCAAATATTAATTTCTTTACATCATATGTAATATTAAATATGATTGCTAGTGAATCCTGATGTACAATATGTGAAATCCAGTTCTTCTAATACTCGATATTCTGGTAAATAACCTTTTGATAAACCTTTTTCTTTGCCATTTACCTTTGATATTCAATCAATTAATGAATTCTTTTGGATATTTAGAAAAAAAAATTTTTTAAAGCGATATAAAGAAATAAGCTATTACTAACATACATAAACGTTATTATTAATTAATATTATAAATAGTAGAAGAGTTGTGGAGGTGTTTAAAACACCTATAAGAATGATTTTGAATATTCTAATATTCTAAGGGGATAGTCTACCTCTAATTTTTGTTTTATTTTTATTTTTATTTTTATTTTTATTTTTATTTAAAAAGATTTATTTATAAAATATAATTTTGATAATTCACCAGATTTACGTTCAAATTCTTGTTTTGTAATTGAAACCAATTGAAATAAATATTCGGATACTTTCAATTGATTATATTGAAGTGAAGTTAATAGGAATTCCTGTAATTCAATTGTATTGAAAATTACATTTGGATAATTTTGGTGAATATATTCAATTGTTTTTAATTTACCATATATACATGAATATGATATAATTTTACTGACATTTGAATGATATTCAGCACAATGTGTACTTAATATAAGTTCTAAATATTGAATTTTATTTTCATTTGCACTAAAATAATTCAAATTAAATTTCAATGGATTTTTATATTCATCATCCACTAAAAAGAAATCTGGATCATCTTGATCATCTTCTTCATCTTGATTATCTTGATTTGAATTTTGTATATTGGGATTATTGGCTATGATACCATGGTAACGTAAAACTTTATTAAATTGAATTTCATTTTCAAAATAGTTTAAATAATCATTTTTGAAATTTTTATAAACCCAAATTATAATTCTATTAAAATGAATTGAATAAGAATATATATGTCTTGATAAAATTGGTTTTACAAAACTTGAAAATTGGTCAATACCATTTTTAAAATTTTGGTAAATCAATTTAAACATTTTAAATTTACCATTTGAACTATAATTTAAACGGTTGACTATACAATAAATATCAGATTTATTTCCATTTTGATCATATATACCATTAATAGAATTATATGTGTAATTGAATTTAGTTGAACCTTGAGTAAATATATATTTTAAAACTTCAATATTGATATAATCTCTGTGAATATACTCTTGAGTTGTAATATCAATTAAATTGTTTTCATTATTTTCGAGTGTACATTTTTGTTTATACAATGTTTCATAATGTTGTAATAATTCTACATTTCTAAAATACCAAATTGCTGTTGCATTTAAAAGATTGAAATGATTTTCAAATAACCAATCCAATACCATTGTTGATCTTGTGTAATATAAAATAGTATTCAAATCTGAATCTTCTTCTTCATTTTCATAATGTAACTCTTTTATTACAAATTTAATTTGATCCAAATCATCATTATAAAGTATTAATTTAAATAATGATTCCAAATCGTCATAATCTTTATATAATCCAATTACTAATTTTATAAACTCCATTTGTTTTTCTTTATCTTGACTATGTGAAAATAAGAATTCTGGCTCTAAAAGGTCAAGTGATAATTGATTTGATTTTTTATTTTTCATTACAATTTGTAGTAATTTGTAATTTGCGAATCTAAATGTTGATATGTATGCTTGTTTTATATCTGTAATATTTATATCTTCATCACCATTTTTACTGAAATAAATATGATAAAATTGATTACTAATATTTGAAAATGAATAAAATAATTGTAATAATTTCTCTATCATTTCCTTTTTTGATTCAATTTGATTTGATTTATCTGATAATAATGATTTTAATTCTGATTTTGATAAATTATTTGAAAATGATTCAACTTCTACTTGAAAATTATCTTTGTCATCGTTTGTACATTTTAATATTAATTTAACAATTGTAATTAATGATTTTAATGATAATACTTCAAATTTTATAATATTTGGGATTCTATGTATTCTCAGTTTAAGTTCTTGATTATTAATTAATTTTTCATTGTAACAATGATTTAATATTTTAATATTGAAAACATTGTTGTTAGTGTTTGATAATTGTTTGTGTAAATTAAATTGAGGTTGTAAAAATAATTTGAGTAATTTCAAATTATCAATTAATAAAACATTTTTAAAATTATCTAATGATGGTTTATATTGATATTCTTGAATTAATACTTGAATTGCTGGTATACATTTGATTTTAATTAACTGTTTAACCAATTTATCAACTTGAATTTCATTTAATCTAACTAATCCAATATTACTAAGTAATGTTGAATATTGAGAATAATTCTTGAATAAATGTTTATAAAATAATCTATCTTGTTCATTATCTTGTTTAATTGATTCGAATATTGATTTGAATGTATCCTCAGTTCTGCTAAATTTACTAAGGTTGCAAATTTCACTTCCATTATTTATATTGAATGTTAAATATTGATTTCTTATTACTTTATCACGTAATATATCTAGTTGATTCCAATCGATTAACGTTTGAACATTGATTAATGAATCATATGGTAATGTTGATTCTGTATCCATATTTGACATTATAGTTCTAAAAATGAATATATTTCTAAATACTTTCCAAAATAATAATTCCAAAGGATCAATACCTTCTTTAATTGGTGAATTTAAATTTCGGTTTTCTGTATCAATTTCATTATTATGTTTTAATTTTTGTTTTTTATTATTAACACTACCACCATTATCAATATCATTGTTATTATTATCTATTATATGATTATTTGACATTTTTATTATTATTGTTATTTAAATAAGAAACATTAAATAAATTTGTGCAAATCGTAAAAAATAAAAGTTTAATGTGGTGGTATGGTAATGATAAAAAATCTCAATAAAAAAAATGAAAAAAAATTTAATTTTTTCATTTATTTTTTTTGAACATTCATACAAAGGTTAATAAATACATAATATGTTTGCAACATTAATAAAAAGAAACAACAATATTAAAAAAATTTATTTAAAGAATAATAGTAATAAAGTTATATTACCAACTTCATATACATTAAACGATAGTAATATATTATCATATACATTATTAAATAACAGTGATTATAATAATTATTATAATAATAGAATACAATTTTATATAAGTAAACCATCAACACCAAGTTATAATGGTAATGGTAGTGTAAAACAACATTATTATTCAAATGGTATTTTAAAGAAGAAAAGTTATATACTCAGTTTATTACAAAGTAAAAGATTGATTGCATTCACTTGTTATTGGTCATTTATCAGTCCAAATATACCAGATGGATATTCAATGTTTGCTGATTGTTTATCAGTACCAATATTTGGTTTAGCATTTGCAGATTTAGCAATATCATGTAACATTAAAAACAAATTTTATGAATTATCTGTAGTTTTATTACAACAACATCGTGACTCTATTGAATCAATTATAAAACAACCATTTCAAATACCTTCAATGAATGAATGTAAATTAGAGATACATTCATTCAATTCATATGAAAATATGTCAAGATTAAATAAACAACAACAACAACAACAAACTACAACATCAAATGATAATAGCAGCGGCAGTATTAAAGATAAAACAATATCATTAAAGAAGAAACTAATAAAATGTACATTTAGAATTAAATTAGATCATGGTGAAACAAAGGAAAGTAAATATGCATTGGTTGAAATTATTGGAGAAACACATCGTAGTTTAATGAATATCGGAAAAAGTATACCATTAGATAAGAAATATGTCATTAAAAATTTAAACATTACTACAAACATAGAATCAACAGAATATAAAAAACATATAATATTTGAAGATCTTGAAAATTAATAAAATTATAATAACTATAGTTAGTTATTCTTTCATCACCCAATATCCAATTTGTTGTTGTCTTTTTTTTTTAAAAAATATTTAAATAATCTCTATATAGTACTATAATAATTTATTTGTATTGTTTATAATACATATCTCTAATTACTGATGTGATTTTACCAATATCTCTATTTTTACCTGCAACTTTTGATAAGAATTTCAAATAACTTGCACGAACAGTTGTTGGTTCCCACACAAATCCGTGGAATAAAATTGTAGCACAAATACAAAATAAAACTGTATCACCATGATTATATGATTTGACATATCTGTAAACAATAAAAAGTATTAATATCACTTTTGGTACATAGTGAGTGTTATTATTACTAATTTTATAATTACCCTCTTTTAACACCAGCATTAAATAAAGATTCAAGTGCTCTTGCAAACAAGTATAGTGCCATTTCAGTGCTTTTAGAGAACATCATTGAAGAACCAGCAATGAAACCAGCAATTATACTATTTAAACCATCTTCTTTACCTCTAATTGCTCTTAAAAGACAATTAATTCCTTTAAATCCACCTGTATAACATCCTAAAAATAAACCAAAGCCAATTGGATCTTTATGTAACAATGATTGATTAATTAATTTTCTTGGATTTCTATATAATTTTCTAAGTAACAATCCAGTTACCAATGCAATACCAGCTCTTAAACCATAACCAATTGCAAATCCTCTTAACAATGTTTTCAATGTTGATACAACACAATGTTCTTTATGTCTACATAATCCATTTTTATTACCTGCTGGAATAACCGGTGTTTTTGGTACTTCTGGTACTATAATTGGTTTTGTTTCGATAGTAGTTGCTGCTGTTGTTGGTGGTGCTGTTGTAACTGATGTTATTTCAGTTTCATTTACATCTGTAACATTTATAATTTCCTCTTCTTTTTTAATTTCTTTTTCTAATTCTTCTTGACTAACATTTGTATTTATAATATGTTCTTCTGTTTTTGATGGTGATGATGATTCTGTATTTTCTGTTCCATATTCATTATTATTGTTGTTTTCGTTATCATTATCATTATCATCAACTGTTACTGGTTGTGTTTGTTGTTGTTCATCTTTATTGGTTTCTTGATTTTCTTGATTTTCCATAATATATAATTCTAAATGTTATGTAATATATACATATACACCCAAAAACAAACACATATAAAAAAATTAAAAAAAAAAAAAAAAAAAAAAAAAAAAAAATTTAAAAATAATTTTTTGACCCATCTGTTTTAGATTCTTTTTAAAAATATATGTTAATTATATATTATGACATTGTTTATAATGGAAGCTTTGAATAAAAATTGATTTATAAAAAAATCATAAATTGAATTTCATAAAAATCAATTGCAATTTATATTTAAAATTAACAATATATTTTGATAATGGCTGTGTTTGTTGATGTTGTTTTGTTGTTATTGTTCGTTGCCATTGATTCTCTTAATCTTACAAATATTTAATTGATACACTCGAAAAATAAAAAAAAAAAAAAAATAAGTTTTTAAAAAAAAAAAAAAAAAATAAGTTTTTATGAAAAACAATGAATGGCTGTAGATATTTATTTGTTATTATTACTATTTATTATTTATTTGAGTGTTATGACATTCACAGAAATTTACAGATTAGCACAAAAAAAGGAAATAGTATATTAATATTAAATTAAGTTGGTTGTTATTTAAAATTTTAAATATTATTATAAAATAAAACCTAATCAATCAAATATGTATGATAAAATATCATATGAAGAAAATGTTTTAAATATAAAATTTTATTGCGAATTTATTTTTATGAAATTTGCATTTTGATTTTTTTATAAATCAATAATTCAACGAAATTTTTTCTCACAATACAGTGCTATGCAATAAAAAAAACACAATAAACTGGTTGATTAATAAATTTTTTTTTTATAGTATTTATAGCTCTTTGTGTAGCACACATACAAATATATATTTGTATTATTTATAATAATATATAAATATATACAATTCATATAACACACACACATATTTAAACATACAACAACAACAACAACAAACAATAATTGTATGTATTTATAGCAATTTCACACACACACACAGACTCTCGCTTTAAAATTTTTTTTTTTTTTTTGTTGGAATCTTCACTACTATCACCTATCACACACACAAAAACACAATATCACATGTAAAATAATTTTTTAATTCTCAATTTGATTATTTTCATTTTCTATTATGTTTCGTTTTAAATGAAGTTTTCTCTTTCTCTCATTAAATTTTCAAAAATATACACATATCTATTTTTATACAGATAATTAAATTTTTTTTTTTTAACGTTTTTAGTTACTTTTTTTTTTTAATAATTTTTTTTTTATAATTTTTTTCTACACAACCACATCACTCACACACAATAAAAACGCACACTACCAATAACAAAATTTAAATATTAACCAAAATCATTCAATAAAAAAAAAGATCTTTTAATTGTACAACAATATATATAAAATTTATATATATAAAAAATAAAAAAAAGAAAGAGCAGAAAAAAAATAAAAAATCAAATTAATATTACACCTATATAAAATACAAATATAAAAAATGGCAAGCGTAGAATTGGTAGGTGTTAAATTCATTTATTTTTATTTTATATTAAATATATATATATATATAATACTCATATAGCCAATTAACATGGTTACAGGACTATCAACAAGTTGATGATTTAACAGTATCAAAAGTTACACCATTTGTTGAAAGAAATATAAATGAATTAAATTCATTAGTCCAATTAATGTTTACACCATCGACACCTGATATTAATTGTACTCAAAAACTATCAAAATCACAAAATACAAGGTATGTAAAAAATTATATATATATACATACAATTGTTATAGTGTTAAAAAATAAAAAATATAAAAAATACACACACAACGAACACACACACAATAATTTTTTTTTGTTAATAGATTACTAATAATTATAACACACACACTCTATAGATTAATACAATATAAAAATGGTTTAGAAAAAACAAGATCAAGAATATTAGTTTTAATTGAAAATTATATTACACACGAAGAGAAATTAGATCATTTTTTAGGGTTATTGGATAGAATCGATGATATATTGACAACAATTAAAATAGTTAGCGGTGATGATGGTGAATTAAATTTTACAGTTCCAACAGCAAATGGTGAAGGAAATTCATCATCAGATAGTGATGAAATTGATATTGTAAAAACACAAAAAGATTTATTAAAGAAATCAAAACCAAATATGATATTATCAAAAACTAAAAGTTCATTAACATCATTAATAACAAAGAAAAAGAAACAACCTAAAATTGAACCATTACCAGTTGGCAATAGAAGAATTAGTAGAACAATTCGTAATCTAGATGAAGATCTTTCATCATCTGAAGATGAAGATGATGATTCATCATTATCTGATGATCATCATGGTGGTCGTACAAATGGTGCTTCACCCAGATTCCAACCAACACGTAACAGATCAGCAACATTATCACATTTACCAACTGTACCAATTGCAACACCAAAACCAATTAATAGACACCAATATAATACGCGTATTGAAAATAATAATTTAACAATCGATTCACTACTTAATACTATGCAACAAACAACAACAACAACAACTACTACTACAACAACATCATCAAGAAACAACAATGTAAATAAAACAAACAACAAACAATTGGAATCAGAAGAAGAATCGGAAGAATCAGATTCAACCTCAGATGAAGAATCAAATTATAAAGATAAACCAACAGCAGGAACTAAAATAATGAAAAAGGTATGGGAAGAATCTGAAGGATCGGAAGTCGAAAATCAATTAGCAGAATCCTTTGAATTAAGAACATTAAGAAAAAGAATTGATTCATTTAAAAGTAATAGTAATCCATCATTAAGATTATCTTCTTCAAAAATACCAAATACAACTACAACCACTACAACAACCACTACAACTACATCTGGTAATAATAAATATAATAATAATAATAATAATAGTTTTGAATCAGGATCAGAAAGTGATACAGATGATGAAAATGATTCAAATATACCAACTCCACCACCACCACCACCATTATATTCTTTAGTTCAAAGAAAGAGGACAGATATAATTGGATATCAAAGACGTTATTCATTACCAGTTCCACCACCACCACCAAAACCACAAGTATATACAAGATCAATTGCTAAGACACCAATTAGTAGACAACAATTACATGAAGAAATTATAAATTTTGGTAAATTAAATTTTAGAATTCAACAAAATCCAAAAACTAGTAACCGTCATGCATTACGTATTACTCAAATTAGTGATGTATCAGATGAAGAAGAAGATGATGAATCAGAAGAATCAAATTCCGATTCATCATCAGATGATGAAGGATACATTGAAAATCAAGTAATTGAAAAGAAAGTACTTCGTAGTTATATAAAAAGAAAAGCACAATTGGTTAAAGATAAAAAGATAGCAACTACATTGTCTCCTCCAGTTGAATGTAAAATTTGTTATATGGAATATGATAAATCAAATGAAGTGTATACATTGGAATGTTCACATTGTTATTGTTATGATTGCATAGAACAACATTTAAAGATATTAGTTTCCGAAGGTCGTGTATTGGATGTAACATGTCCAGATTGTAAAAAAGAAATACCAGAATCTGATATATACATGTTAACCGATGAAAAGATTTGGTTAAAATTTCAAAAATTCTCATTTATTGCATCATTGAAAACTGAACAAATCAAATGGTGTCCAACTCCAGATTGTGATACATTTGTACGTGGTGGTAGCGAAAAGAATCCAATATTATCATGTCCAAAATGTAATAATGATTTCTGTTGGATTTGTGGAGAGTATTCACATCAAGGTGTAAAATGTGGTGCTGAAGCGATTGAATTACATGCACGTAAAAATAAATCAATTGAATCTGCTTCAAATGCATATACTGAATGGATAGAATCAAATAAGAATTATGTTAAACCCTGTCCATCCTGTAAAGCTCATATTGAAAAACACGATGGTTGTAATCATATGACTTGCATTAATAAGCTCTGCGGCCATCAATTTTGCTGGTTATGTTTAAATCCTTACAGTTCAGGCCATTACAGCTCGAACGAGTACCCAGAGTGCTTTGATCGTCAATATTATTCACCATACCCCGCTGAAATTGAAATTGCACCACCACCACGTCGTCGTCATAGACGTTTAAAGTTGGCAAAAAAGATAACATTATACACTGCTGCTTTCACTGTTGGTGCTCCATTCATTTTAATTGGTGGTGCTGTGTTAATTTGTGTAAAAATACATAAACACAGAAAGAGAAGAGAAAGAGCAAGAAGAAATGCAGTTAATGATTATTTATAATCAAATTAACACTACAAGTATATTTATTTATTTTTTATAGTATATATAAAAAAAAAAAAAAAGAAAAGAAAAAAGATTTTGTAATAAAAATAATAAAAAAAGGTTATATACAACTTTTTTTTTATTTGAAATATTATTACAAATATTATGTAATATATATAAAAAAAAATCTGAAAACGGAAATTTCCAAGTGTATTTTTAAAAAAAAAAAGTAAATGGGAAGGAGGATATTAATCATATCAAATCGTTTGAATTATTGAGTTTCATTTGATAAAAATTATTAATCCATTTTTTACCATTTTTTTTTTTTTTATTTTGACAAATATTATGATTACTTTATTTAGTTTATAACAAAATTTATACCAACTGTCAAGAGATAGTATGGTTCCAATAATTACGAGTCTGGGAAGTTTGTAAATGCATTCTTTTTAATTATTTATCTTGAGGATGGTAGCATCTCTTGAATTTGGTTTCAATGTATGTTCTGTACCTTCTGCAATTATTCTTCCAAATGCACCAACAACAATTGGAATTAGTTCTGCATGGTATGATTTACTGTGGTTGTTTTCCCCTTTGAATTTATATTGGTTTTTGGAGTGGTTATAGAAGAAATGATATTTATCTAACTTTTCAGCTTGTCTAAATTATATATTACTATAAAATGGAAAACAAACTTCAATTAAGTAAACTGCATGTTTAACATGATCAACAACTACTATATCTAATTTGTTATTGATTGGAATTTTTTGAAGCTTGATATTTGGAATTTTATAACGTTTAATCAATTATTTTATTACTTCAGTAACTACTGTATCATGTCTTTTAATTCATGGTTCCATATGATATGAACACTTTTTTTTTCACTTAAATTTATGTTTTATGTGGTTCACCTATTCTAATTTATGCGAAGTGGGGAAAAATAAAAAAATTAAATAAATTAGATTTTTTTTTTCGTAATCATCATACACTCCCTTTCTTTGGAATTTACACCTGGTGTAGGACGAACCGAGATCCAATGATTTATTAAAAAGAATCAATATGATTTTTTTAGTAAATCATAATTCAATATCAATCCATATTTATTATCAAAAAAGAATATAATTATATGTATTTTACTTGGTGCATTTTTAGAAGTATTATATTTATTTTTGTTTGGTTTAAATTAAAAAGAAATAAAAAATTAAAAGTAATAAAAATGTTATTATCACTGATAAATTATAATTTAAATAAAATAAATAATTTGGTTTATCACAAAAAACAAATAACATTACATTTAAATTTTTGTTTGAGATTTAATTTGTGAATAATTTGATACAATAAAATGAAATTATTTTAAAAAATTAAAAAGAAATGTCAAATTTAAAAACACTGTTAGTTGTCCGCAGCACACAGATGTAGCGACGCATCTCTGCTCCTACCATCGAAAATGCGCTCGTCAATGGACGGCCGTTTATCTTGATGAATTACCATTTACACTCACTTTCTTGTAAATCTTGAACTTACACCAGAGCGAACCGAGGTCCGATCTAGTTACCAAAGAAGGCAGGCAAAACATGCAGAACCGGCAATTAATTATACTAGTCCAAAACCTTTTATCGTTGTTTTTAAAAATGAAACCAAATATTTATGGGATATATGACAAAAAAAAAAAATAGATATAGGACATAAATAAACAAACATGAAATAAAGAAAATTCGCAACACACACAACGAAAAAAATATCACATAAAAACCAATTTCAAAAATACACTTTGAAATTTCATACTTTCGATTTCATGTTGTGTGTCGCTTGTTTTTTTTTTTTTTTTTTTTTTTTTTTTTTTTTTTATTTTTACTAATTTTTTTTTTTTATTTTTATTTTTTTAAATTTTAAAACGTTTTTTTTTTTTTTTTTTTTTTTTTGTGTTTAAAAGATGGATATTAGTAAATGTCCGTTTCATAATTCATTTTTATCATCATCGCAAATTCCATCACAACAACATCAAAAACTGCAAAATAATATAGAACACCAAAATTTTTATCAGCAACAACAACAAGCAGCACAAAATGCCGAACTTTTATTAACAAATCCAATACAATCTCAACAACAAACACAACAAGAAGAATCATCAATTTTATTAAAATTTTGTAAAATGCATGTACGTGGTCAAGATTTCATAATTTTTCATATTGAAAATTTACGATTGGAATATAATAATACCGGATTTAGACCACCAATACAAACGTTACAAAAAATAGCAAATATATTATGTGATCGTGAAACTGGTGTTGGTGCAGATAATGTATTAGTACTTACTAGACCACCATTTGATAAAATTGATCAAGCCGATTTTCAAATCCTAATTTTTAATTCCGATGGTTCAATCGCTGAAAATTGTAGCACCGGTATATCATGTGTAGTAAAATATATAATAGATTTTAATCTTAAATCATATAGAACAAATAGTAATAATGAATCAAATAATAATAATAATAATAATGATATCAATAAAAATGAACCAAATAATAACAAAAACAACATAAAAACAACAACAACATTGGAAGAACCATATCAAAATGAAGAATTAATTCCATTTTTTTCAAGAAATCAATTAAAAACATTGGGACAAACACCATATGCACTATTTGAACCAAGAATTATAAATATATATACAATGGCTGGTATTCAACAATGTATAACCATACCACAACATCCATTAAATAATGCAAAAACATTATGGGTAAAAGTTAGTTTAGGTAATCCATTGGTATTGAAAACATCAGATTATGTTGAAAATAATGTACAGGGTAATAATAATGGTGAACCAAGTAATGGTGGTAATTTTCAACACCCAAATATTGGTCAATTTGAAATTGATTCAAATATTTTTCAACAATGTCCAATTTTTAAATTGAATCAAAAAAATACAATTGGAAAAATAAATAATAGAATATTATCAACAAATTCATCATATGAAGATTACAGCAAAGTAATACAATGTGGTGGCCATTTTATAAATTCAACATTGGTATCAATGGGTAACCCTCATTGTGTATTACATTTAGAAAATGTTGAAGAATTCCCATTGGATTACTATGGAAAAGTAATTGAATCTCATCCTATATTTCCACAAAAAACAAATGTTGAATTTGCACAAGTTAAAACAAGAGATTCATTACGTGTTCGTGTTTGGCAAAGAGGAATTGGTGTTACAAATTCATGTGGAACTGGTGCAGCAGCAGCACTCGTTAGTGGTGTTCTTCGTGGAAAAAATAATAGAAAAGCAAATGTTGAAATGGATGGTGGTATATTAGAAGTTGAGTGGAGAGAAGAAGATGATAAAGTATTTGTTAGCTGTCCTGCTATCACTGTTTTTATAGGTTCAATTAAATTTTTTCATGATGAAATATTATAACACGATAATCATAATCATCATCATCATCATTGTAATAAATTTAACATTTAATATTTTTATTTAAATAATAGTTTATTTCTTTTTATTAATGATGGTTTATTAATAAAATATTCATCTTCTTCATCATCTTCATTTTCACTATCTTGTTTCACTGATGATGATTGTTGAGGTGGTGATAATTTACTATTATTTATTAAATTTATAAAGCTATTATTATAAAGATGGTGTGTTGAATCTGTATGAACAAATAGTAATTCTGATTTAAATTGTGTTTGTTGTAATTTAAACTTATTTGTTATAGTTTGTTCTTCTTCTTCTTCTTGATCGTTATCTTCAATATCACTTTCATCACTACTATTTTGGCCATTTGAACTTGGTGAAAATAAAGTTGATGCGGATGATGATGGTGATAATAATAATGATGATAATGATGAAACATCATCAATTTCAACTTTATTATTAGTTTGGTCAATTGATACTAATTTTTCTTTGGTTGTGGTGGTGGTAGAGGTGGTGGTTGTATCTTGATCAAATTCATCTTTAAATAAATCTAAAAATTTTAAATCTTGAATTGAAATTCTTAATGTTTCTAAACCACTTGATACTTTTTCTAATAATTGTTCACGTTGTATTTTAAAGTTATCATGTTCTTTTTGTTTTGATTGTCTTTCACTTTCTTGTGATTCTGAGATCGAAATCAATGAAAATCTAGGCGATGTACCAAAACAACCATCAATTTTTGAATTTGATACATTTTGTGGTGAATCTATTAATGCTTCTAATGATTGTAGTAATTCATTATCTAATTTATCCTTTAATGATTTAATTCTTGGGGCTGTACCTCCAGTACCACTACTTTCATTTACACCACTATTACCATTAGTAGATTTCAATACTTTATTTAAATTTCTGTTTCTAATTCTTTCTTGTACACCACCAATTGGTGATGAAATCGGTGTTATATTAGGTGATATATTCTGTGATATTGAATGAGCAGCAGGTGATGAATTAAATAATATTTTTTGATGATAGCTTTGTTTTTTTCCGCCAATTAATTCTGGTTGAGGTTTGGGCTTAACAAAATCATATATACTAAATTGGCCTGTTTCTGGTGTTGGTTGAGTATTGTTATTTTGTGATCTATTTTGAGTTGGTGAATTTGTTGACATTATAATATCATCGTTACTACTAATTGTAAATCCATTTCTAATCGAAGGGGATTGAATTGATATTGAGCTATTACTATCGTTACTTTTATTCATAATATTATTAGTACCATTACTATTGTTATTGTAATCTTCGTTTGGTGAAAAACTGATATCCGATATTTCTTCAAAACTAACTCTTGGATCAATTTTTCTGTGCTCCTCTTCTGTTTTTAAATAGAAGTTATCTTCTAGTTGTTGACATTTTTGTTGTGGTGGTGGTGGTTGTTGATAATGTTGGGTTTGATGTTGTTGTTGTAGATGTTTGAATGAAGGTGATTCAATTGCAAATCCTCTAAAATCTGTATTATTACTATTTATAATATTACAATTATTATCATAATTATTTTTACTATTATTAGTACCAGTACTTGCTGATAATGGATTTTTGTGGTTATTGTAATTTGATTGGGTATCAACAGTATATTTATAAGATGAAACTACAGGACTATCAGGTACCCAATTTGAAAGACATGATTTTGATTTTAATATATTTTGCTTATGATTTGAAAAGTTTTTATTATTTAAATGATTAAATGAAGTTCTTTGACCATTATTACCACCAATTCCACTTGAACATCCATTATTATGATTATCGTAATCATCATAATCATCAGCGCTCGAATTACTTTCATTATCAGATTCCAATCCATGTTTTGACATTGATGAAATTTTAGCAACTTTTAATTGAATTGGTGTTTGTAAATCTTCATCATAATCAAATGGAAACATATATTGTGATAAATCTTCATTCGTAAATTGTAATTCTCCTTGTTGATTAATGTAAGTTCTTGCTCTAATTAATACATCATCATTACCTTCACCCAATAACATTACACCTTTTAATTCTCTTTTTACACCATTTGGGAAAATATCTTTTTCTGTTATATTATTATTTAAATTTTGATTATTATTATTTTTAATTCCATTTACATTATTATTTCTTCCAAATCTAATCTTTTTATTACTTTTAATTTCGTTATTATTGATTATGGTATTATTATTATTATTTAATTCCTGATCATTATTCTTTGATGAATTTGAACTTTTTGATGAAACTGTATTAAAACCTGCCCCATTGTTACTTGTACTTTGATGATTATTAATTTGATTATTGATATTATCATTTGTAGAAGAGGATAAAGTACTTGATGAAATTGATGAAATTGATTTATTTGTCGATGTTTTACTATTTGATAAATTATTATTACTATTTGAATTATCTAGATTATTACTATTACTTAAAATATTATTATTATTATTATTATTATAATTATTATTATTATTATTAATATTATTATTATTATTATTTGATGAATTTGTTGTTAAAGCTGATGAACTAATCCTATTATTGTTATTGTTATTAAAATTATTTTTATTATTGCTATTATTATTGTTTTGTGGTATATTATGTATTTTTTGTTGAGGTTGTGGCTGACTATTTGATAGTATAGTAGGGGAAGATATTGATGTATGTAGTTTGTTTGATGAAGATGATGAGGAGGAGGAAGATGAAAAAAATGATGAAGAAGGTGTCGTATTATTTGAACTTGATGTACTACTACTATTACTATTGCTTCCATTTCTATTCTTTTTTTTAAAAAAGTTTATCATTTTCTTTTGTATATATTTTATATAAGTAAATAAAAACTATCTCTCTCTATTATTTTTTATTTGTGTATAAAGATATTAAATTTCGTATTGATTAGGAATAAATAAATAAATAAATAATGTAATAAGTATAAAGAGAGAAAAAGGAAATTATTGTTTATTTTATTATTATGCACAATTATTATGTTTTTAAAAAAAAATTAAAGATATTTTTTAAATTATATATATGTAACAATACAAACTACATTTATTCTGATTTTTAAATTAATGTAATCAAAAATAATAGACAAATAAATAAATAAATAATTTTAAATAAAATAATATGTTATCGTTCTAATACACAAAAAGGAGAAACAGGGTGCTGTAATTTTAAATAGTAGTGCTTATTATTTAAGAATTACTAAACACACACACACACAAACGCACATATAAAATATACATATACAACACTTTATTTATATAATAGATTTTTTTTTTTGGCTGGATTATGATGGAAAGTTATAAGATATATAAACAATTATACATTTTCTAATTTATTTTTTACACACGCCGTTTGAAAATAAAATAAAATAAAATTAAATTAAAATTAATATATATATTTTTAAAATGTCATTAAAAAATAAATACAACCCACATTCGCACACACATTAACACATTGTTTTAAATCTATAATTTTTTAAATAAATTTGTGTGAAAAATTAAAATTAATGTATATGTAAATGTGTGTATGTGTGTGTTGTATAACTATTTTTTAACAGCTAAAATATTAGCTATTGTGTAAATGCCTGTTCGAGTGAAAAGGTTATATATAAATTTTGTAAACACAGTAATTTGGTTCTAAAAAATATGTTTTGCTATCTCAATAACTATAAAAACAGTTTCATTGTTTTCTTAAATCTTTAATTTTTAAATAAATTTGTGTAAAAATTTTAAACTAATGTTTGTAAATGCATGTATATGTGTTGTATAGCTATCCAATATTCGCTGTTGTGTAAATGTCTCGTGAAAAGGTTATATATAAATTTTGTAATGTTTGAAAAAACGTTGCAATTTGTTTCGAAAAAATATGATGCAAATCTCAATAACCATCAAAACAGTTTTTCAAAAAAAAAAAAAAAAAAAAAAAAAAAAAAAAAAAAAATAATTTTTTTTTTAAAAAAAAAAAAAAAAAAAAAAAAAAAAAAAAAAAAAAAAAAAAAAAAAAAAAAAAAAAAATAAAAAAAAAATTTTAAAATTAATATATTTTTTTTTTATTTTTTTTTTTTTTTTTTTTTTTTTTTTTTTTTTTTTTTTTCATTTTAAATTTATGCAAATTTTTTTTTTATTTTCATAAAAACTAAAAAGTTTGTTTGTTTGTTGTAATATTATTAAAAAAAAAATGTTTTCACCAAGAATTGCTTTATTAAATAATGGAATTAGATATATGTCAACTAGTAAGACAGTTGGATTTATTGGATTGGGTAATATGGGATCACATCAAGCAATAAATTTAATTAAAAAAGGACACAAATTGATTGTTTTTGATATGTCAAAAGATAATATGAATAAATTAAAAGAAAAAGGAGCAACTATTGCATCATCACCATCAGAAGTAGCAAAGAATTCAGATGTAATTGTAACAATGTTACCAGCATCATCACATGTTAAATCAGTTTATTGTGGTGATAATGGTATTTTCAAAAGTGTTAAACCAGGTACATTATTATTAGATTCATCAACAATTGATCCAGCAACTGCACGTGAAGTTGCATCAATTGCCAAACAACATAATACAACATTACTTGATTGTCCAGTTTCAGGTGGTACTAGTGGTGCTGAAGCCGGTACACTCACATTTATGGTAGGTGGCGCAGAATCTGATTTTCAATTAGCTCGTCCATATCTTGAATGTATGGGTAAAAATATTGTTCATTGTGGTGATGTTGGTACTGGTCAAGTTGCAAAAGTATGTAATAATCTTGTATTGGGTATTTCAATGGTTGCTGTTTCAGAAGCAATGAATTTAGGTGTTAAACAAGGTATGGATCCAAAGAAATTAGCTGGTATTTTCAATACTTCATCTGCACGTTGTTGGACTTCTGAACTCTATAATCCATGTCCAGGTGTAATTGAAACTTCACCTGCTTCAAGAGGTTACACTGGTGGTTTTGGTAGTGCACTCATGACAAAAGATTTAGGTCTTGCTGTTGATAGTGCAAAATCAATTGGTGAACCTTTATTATTAGGTAATGCTGCTCATCAATTATATACCCTTTTAGTTACAAAAGGTGATGGTCATAAAGATTTCTCTGTTGTTTATGATTTTTTACAAAAAACTGAAAAGAAATAAATAATAATAATTACAACTACTTTTACTTTTTATAAAACAAACATAGCACCATTTTTATAATAGCTCATTAAAAAACCAATATTATCATGTTTTCATTGCATAGTCAATAGTTCTCGTTGTAGAGTAATTTTAAAAAATAATATCAATTACTCTTTAATATTTAAATTTTTATTTATATTGTTATAACCAATTTGAGTATTTATAATCATAGTGTAATAATAATTTATCTTTTAAATATTGTTTTAATTTATCACTTGAAGTATTTTCATAATAATATTTTAAAAAACCAATACCACCATTATTAATCGCATCATCAATAATTGATTCTGTAACATTGAAATAATTTGGTAATTCGGTTTCTTTAAAATGATTTGATAATAATTCACGTAATACTAAATTGAGTTGATTTGAATTTTTACCTAAAGATCCCTTTTCAAATTTTAATTTTTCATTTAATTTATCAACACCAATTATATTATTACCACCCACTGCTGCTGATATAAAATGGTTTTCATATTTAATTAAATGGTCAATTGATATACCCCATTCTGAATCAAAAGCATGACCATGACCTAACCCATTTTCAATATCTGGTGTTGCATTATATATGAAAGTTTGATTGTTATTAAAAAATAGAGTTTCTTTATTACCTTGATATCGAGTATTAATTATTCTTTGATATTGAGTAAAATGATTTAAATAATGTTTCATTAGCATTGATGCTATTTATATTGGCCAAACAATTTACAATGGAATAATATGAACAAAATGAAATGAATTTTTGAAATTCAGGTTCTGAATTATTAAATGTTTTACTTGCATGATTTAATAAATGTGATGTAAAATTAAATATTCTACCATTGGTAATTGTTTGTTGATATAATTCAATTTCACCATCAATAATATCAATACCATCAATTAATATTGGATCATTTGTTGAATTATTAATTACCATTGGAAAATCACCAATTACAAATGCTGTATCATTTAATTGTTGTTGAATTTCATCCAATAATTTAAAGAATAAATCAGTTCTATTAATTGATAAATAGTACATCAAATTTGAATTTAATGAACTTGTATAATAATAACTAGTTTCAATAATTAGTTGGTCATCTTTTTTTGCTGGTAATATTGATAAATGATAAACCAACTTTTCTAAAACTTGATCAAATGATGAACTTTTATTACCATCAGTTCCATTACCAAATAAAAATTCAAATGTAAATATTGATGTATCTAAATATTTGACGATATCATATCCATTATACTCATGGTCAATACTGACATTATAAGAGTAATCTTCTCGATTATTCAAAACTGATTGAATAAATGGTAAATTCATTAAATAGTAACTAAATTTCGAAGATTTTATACAAATGTAAAAGAATGAATGATAAAGTGAATGTTCAATTATTATTGGTTGAATATGTTGAAGTTGACTATTATTGAATTTAATGATATTATCATTTGTTATATTAACCAACTTGAATACATTATGGATACTTGCTAATTTAATATGTTTTACAGAAATTAAATACTTGAAAAAATGATTTATAATTGTTGAATATATTTCAATATTATTAAATTTCATTCCATCATTCGGTAAATTAATTTCTTGATTTAAATGATTTAATATAATTTCGATACATTGAACTATGTTGGTAATCATCTCCTTCCCAATATGAGATTTCTAAATCATAGGAATACAAATAATAATTTGGTAAATAGTTGTTCCAATATTCATTAAATTCTGGTTTTGAAATTGTATTGAAGTTATTAAAAATGAATTTCAATTTATCTGGTAAACATTCAATTATTGATCTCATCAACTCTTTTAAAGAGTAATCCATGAATTTATTGAATGGTAATGATAATTGATTAATTTTATTCATATTATTACTACTGTTGAATCTTGACCATATTGAATTTGCTAATTTCACAAATGAATATTCATCAAAACAACCATAATTAACTGATTCAAAGAAATTGAGTAATTTGATTATATTTTCAATTGGCTGTGATTTAATATCATTTTCATCTGGAAAAAAGTCATAATGAAGAAATGAAGAATCTACATTTATAATATGAATTAAAGTTTCAATGTCACATGTTTCAATTGCACACTTGAATAAACAACCAAATACTATATATGGATGATGTGTATGCTTAATTGAATTATCATCAAAAGATTTAATTGCATATTTAATTACTTTGCATGACTTAAAATTGTATCCATATTTTAATACAAAGATTATATCTTGAATGAATTGGTTTGATTTAAATTCTATTAAATAATCAATTGTTTCTTCTGTTATAACAACATCTTGATCGTAACAATATTGAATTCCATTTTAATGGGTATCTGTTGTTATTTGAATTATTTGAAATTTCATTTAAAATAGTTTCATATTCTTTACTTGATTCAATATTGAGTATATAATTATCAATTTTTACATTTACAAATTGACAATTATTGAATGTTGATATATTTGATAAATATAATTTAATGAATTCTATAGTTGGTGATGATGTAATTGAATTAATTGAAAGCATTTCAATTTCATATTTATGTTCATTTAAATAACCAATACAATTTTCATTTGATAATAAAAATGATAATGAATTAATACTAAGAGTTGACAAACAATGTTCAATTAATATCATTGTATCCAGTCCATTAATTGGTTCATCATAGTTTGATAAATAACTTCTATAATAACCATTTGATTCAATTGCTATTAATTTATGAATTTCTTTAGATCTATCAATACCATCTTCATTTGTAATTTCAAATAATTTATTATTATTATTTTTTATTGACATTCTAATTAAATTCATATTTGCAATTTCTAATTTCTTATTATTCAATACTAATGGTAATATCTCTGATAATATTAATGTTTCATTTACTAATCGTTGTTGTTTTAATTCATTATCACAACCCGTATCATTATAATGATGTTGATATTCATAACTGACAGTACCCAATACAAATAAAAAATCCATTGCATTTTCATTTATTCCAATATAATTATCACAAATATGTGCATTTGTTGAATTTGATTTTATTAACTTTTCACAATGTTGTAATTTACATTTTAATAACTGATATTGTTTATTTATAATCACCCATTCCATCGATTGAATATCCTTATGTTTAATTTTATATAATGGTTTTTTTTAAAAATTAAAAAAAAAAAAAAATTTGGAGGTGTTAAACAAATAATAATTTATTAGTTGTACAAAAATGTGATATTATATGTTTTATTTTAAAAATTAATTGGGATATAAAATTTAATTACTTATTTTATGTAATAGTAGTGGGATTATATTTATTGTTATTATTTTTATAACCATTTATCGGAAATATTAACTGGACCTTTAATTGTTTTTTGTAAACGTTCTAATACAGTTTTCTTTCTAACTGGATCTTTATATTTTTGACCAGGTCTAAGTGAAAATGGTACTGAATCATATTCATTATTTGTTTTATTTTGATTGTACTGAGTTTTATTTTTTAAAAATTGACTTCTAGATTGTGAATTTACCATTTTTTCACAGATTAATTGTTTGATTTTTGGATCACCTCCACCACCATTATTTAAAACAGTTTGAAAGTATTGTACTGATAAATCATAATAATGAATTGCTTTTTCATAATTTAAATGATCATCTTCTTTAATTGCCTCTTTTACACATGATATGGCCAAATCAATTAATTCAGCAGTGTTATTTTGTTGTTCAATTTGACTGTACATTGAGTATTCTTCTTCTGCTTGTGGAAATGGTAAATTATTTTTTGAAAATCCATTATTACTACTGTTAACCATACCAAAATTACCACTTGTATTCATACCAACACTATTATTCATGTTGTTGTTAAAACCGCCACTATTCATACCAGTACTTTGTTTAAATTGTGGATTTTGTAATTCTAATTGTTCTGCTCTTGATTGATATTCCTGTTTCTTTTGATTTAAAAATAATCTGGTTTCAATATCACTTTCACTTGTTGATGCTTTTTCTAATAATTCTGAACATTTTCTATAATAAACTATAGCATTTGAAATTTGATTCTTTGATTCACATGATACAGCTTCATTTGCAAATTTTAATGCTTCATCAACTAAATTTGTACCATTACTTGTATTTAATTGTGTTTGTTGTTGTTGTTTTGGTGGTGAAATATTATTATTACTATTATTAATGTGACCACTATTATTTATACTATTATAATCTAAATGTGATGAAGATTTTAAAAAGTTTGATCTATTCTGATATTCTAATATTTTAGAATCTATTAAAACTCTTGTTGATTGATCAATTGTATTACTTGATGAAACTTGTCTTAGATGATCAATTGCAATGGAATACATCGAAATTGCTTCTTGACTTTTACCATTATTATCTAAATTTACTGCTTTTTGTACCAACTCTAATGCAGATTGTAATGATACTGACATTTATTTATAATGTTTATTTAATTATTATTATTATTATATTCGATAACTTTTATTAAATGAATGAAAAATTAAAAAAAAAAAAAAAAAAAACAACTTTTAGCTTTTAGTTTTCAGATAATATGTTATTTTTTTTCAAATTTAATTTAATTAAAAATAAATTTAAAAAAAAAAAAAAAATTCAAAAAAATTCAAAAAATAATTTTTATAAAATCAAATAAATAAAAATCATAATCGTCATATGGATATATCAATTCCTCAAACTATATTAAAGAATGGTTCATCATGTCCTTGTTTAATTAATGGAATGTGGCAAGTAACAGGTGGACATGGTAAAATAAATTACAAACATGCATTATCTGATGTATGTCAAAAATATGATATGTTACGATAGTGGGGTCTATTACCAATACTATATTGATTATTAACAACTATTTTTATATGTGCAGATGATTGATTATGTAAATTCAGGATTTAATTGTTTTGATATGGCAGATCATTATGGACCAGCAGAAGATATTTATGGTGAATTAATAACTCAATTAAAGAATGGAGGTAGTGATAAAAAAGTAATTGGATTTACAAAATGGTTTCCAAGACCAGGTAATATGTCATTAGAAAATGTTAGAACGTTTATTCATTCATCATTAATTAGAACAAAATCTGAAATTATTGATCTTCTACAATTTCATTGGTGGGATTATGATGATGAAAGGTATCTAAATGCAACTGCATCATTAAAACAATTACAATCTGAAGGTTTAATAAATTCAATAGGTGTAAGTTGTGTTGATGTATTAATATATTGTAATAATAGATTGATTATTAATATATAGCAACACCCTTACAGTTAACAAATTTTGATACAATAAGATTAAAAAGAATTGTAGATAGTGGAGTTGATATAGTTACAACACAAGTATCATATTCAATTATAGATAGAAGAGCACAAAATAAGATGACAGATTATTGTAAAGATCATGATATATACATATTGGCATATGGTGTTTGTTTAGGTGGATTACTAAGCGAAAAGTTTTTAGGTGTACCAGAACCATCACAAATTGTATTGAATACATGGAGTTTATCAAAATATAAAGATTACATAAACCGTTGGGGTAATTGGAACTTATTTCAAGAGCTATTGGAAACATTAAAAGAAATTGGTACCAAATATTCAGTATCATTAACATTGGTTGCAATGAAATATGTATTACAACAAGAAATGGTTGGTGCAATTATAGTTGGTTGTAGATTTGGTATTCATCAACATATGGATGAAAATAAATTACTATTTTCATTTTCATTGGATGATCAAGATTTTGAAAAAATTGATAATGTAGTTTTTAAAGGTGATTGTATGTTAGGTTGGAATGATACTGGTGATGAATTTAGATAAATAGAGTAAAATAGTTATTATATAATTAGAAATATATGTAATATACAATCAATAAAAAATAAATAAATTATATAATTTGTAATAGTAAAATATATTGTATGTTTATTTATTTGTTCTTGTATTATTGTGTTTTACATGATGATCTTTTACTTGGTGTTGAATTCTTTCTTTGTAATTTAAAATTACCAATTGAACCTTTCTTTTTCAATGCTGGTAAATAACATTTTTTAACAAAATATTGATTTATACATTCATCAAATATTTCTTTTGTACCAATGTATGATAGCGATGATGATTCCATATATTTAATTGCATTTATTTCTTTTGCTTTTTCAATTCCCATATCAGTTGTTATAAATGGTATTGATGCGCCACCTTCTTTACTTTTTCTTAGATCAATCTTTGTACCAACTAATATAATATTTGGATTTGGTAAAATTTTTCTAATTTCAATATTCCACTGCAAATTAAACCATAGTTATTAATATTTAAATTGATAATTAAATTAAAATAGTTATGAATTATATTTACCTTTTGTACATTTAAAAATGATTCAGGAGAATCAATTGAAAAACAAATTATGAATATATCGTTAAATTCAATTTGTTTAATACGTTTTAATTCATTTTCATCACCAACTAGTGTGTAATAGTAATCCAGTATTGTTAATATTTTGTTATTTTCAAAATAAATAATAATAATAAATAACTATAGTTACATACTAACTAATTTTAATTTTAATTGTTTTTCTTTTGCGTCAACTGTTGGTTTATTATTTTTAATTTGATTAGACCATGATGTAGTAACAGTGAAATCTGGCCATGTATATTTCATATCACCACTTAATGATAATGGACTAGCACTGTAATAGGAATTTAAAAGACATGCTTTACCCGTTAAACTATCACCCATTAAAAATATTCTAACTAAATAATCATTAAAATTTTTTGCGTCCATTGTATTTTAAAATAATTATAGCTAACTAATACTATTATGTTTTACTTGTATGTGTGATAGAATGAAAGTGAATTGATGAATGAATATTTTATTTTATTTTGTATGATATAGAAAAAAATTTAAAAATAATAAAAATAAAAAAAGATTATTATAAAAAATAAAATGTGTGTTATTAATAAAGAATTAAATTGGAAATAAGGAACAGATTATTATTTTTTTTGTGAGTGTGTGTGTGATGTTTAAAAAAGAAAAAAATTTAAATAAATAAATAATATAATAATTTAGCGTCAATAATTACAAAAAATGAATTTATTGTGTAGTATTTTAAATATATAACGATATATAGCGATTATATTTAATACTGGTGGTGATAATACAAATTTTAAGAAATTATCAAAATAATACAAAATTTAAATAAAAAAAATCAACAGTTATACCACACTGAAAAAAATTTGAAATTTTTTTACATATTTAGTTTTAGTGTTAGTGTGTGTTGATTATTTTTTTTTTTTATAACTGTGGTTATTTTGTGTGTATGTTGGTTAGCCAAAAACAACTATAAATGTAATATGTTATTGTAACTGAAATTTATTTTAATGACCTTTCAAATTACCATTGCTTTACTATTTTTTTTTTAAAAGAAATAAATTGATAATAATAATAATATCTTTTAGAATGTCAGTTATTTATTCAGAATAACAGATTCTAAAATGTTGAATTTCTTATTTTTGCAAAACTAATAAGGTATTATTGTGTTAATTAATATTAATTATATTTTATTTATGTATACATACTTCTCTAACTTAAGATAATTTAACATCTTTATTAGTATCAATTTGTTTATTTGGGTCAACTCTACCTTGATTTTCAAATAATTTAACAAATTCACCCATTTTTTTAATTATATATGTATTTTTTATATTAGTATAAAATGATTTATTTATAAATTATTAATAATGTAATATTGAATAACATGTTTATTGGAATACAAAAACAAAAAAAAAAGGGAAAAAAAAAGTAAAAAAATGAAGATAATGACTTTTTGTAATTTTCCCCTCAAATATTTATAACTATTAAATAAATTCTAAACTACATATAATAAATTATATTTATTATAAAGGTGTTGATTTGATTTGATTATTTTTTTCAAGGTTTATTTATTGTTTTGATTCATTATTTAAATAAAAAGAATTAATTTTTGGTATACAATCATATTCTGTTAAAATTTTCATTTTATCTTTTTCACCATATTATAGGTGTTTGTTTGTTTTAAAAAGTGTGATTGATGTCAAACAAACACACACTCGTTTTCAAATTTTAATATTTTTTTTTTTTTTTTTTTTTTGAATTTTTAACTGGTACCATAACAATAAAAAATTGAAAAAAAGTAAACAATAAAAGGACTCATTTTTTAATATTAAATTGAGATACCGAGTTTTTCCACTGAGTTGGAGTTTGTAGGTCGATCACCAAATTGGAGTCATTTGAACGAATCTTCCTAATATATTTCCAGAAAATATGTTTAATTCATGAATACAATATGACATACAATCTCATGTTCGGAGTGATTGAATTGTGTAACATACCATTAATATCTAATATGTGGTATAGCATACAATACAATTACATACGAACACCAATTCTTTTTTTTAAAAAAAATAAAATAAAAAAGTAAAAAAGGATTGAGGTGTTAGGAACAAATATCACTCTCATAAATAAATAAATAAAAAAATAAATAAAAAAATAAGTATATATATATATATGTTAAATTTACCTATCTAAAAAAAAAGATTGTATTTTTAATGGTTAACTTATTATTTTAAATAATTTATTTATTTTGGATTTTTAATTGTTAGAATTGGAGTTACTGTTATTACTATTTTCACTTTCACTATTACTACCACTGCTACTAGAGTCACATAATAAGAATGTAGTTCCACAAATATATTCACATGTATCTGCATTAGCAACCATATTAACCATTGTTACTGTATACTCTTTTACCATACTTAAACATGCTTGAATATCATAATTTAAGGGTGCAAAAGTGGTTTTACAAAAATTATTTAAAATTGGATAAAATTGGGAAATACTTGAAATTGATGTATTCATAAATAACGAATATGCAACTTCTGTACATAAAACACTACATATTGTACAATCTAATTCTAAAATTGTATTATTTACTGATCCTGATGATGATGGTGGTATTGTTGGGTTTGATGGAGAGGATGAAGATGATGATATTTTAACTTGGTGTTGTTGTTGTTGTTGTGATGAAATAGTTGTTGCTCCAACTAAAGCCGAAAATACAAATAAAACCAATATTAAAATATTTAAATATTTCATTTTTGTTTGCGACGTTTGGTAAAAGGTGTGTGATGGTATCAAAAAAAAAAAAAAAAATCTTTTTTATATTTTTTTTTTCGTCATAAATTCTACATTTTTCGAAACTCCTAAAAATTCATTTATAAATCATTTATTTTACCAGAGAATTCATAAATGTAGGTAAAGTGAATTATCTAAATAGATATCATGATTATTATTATTATTATTATTACAAACTACATTACTTTTAGACCTACCTAAAAAAATAGATTTTTAATAATTTATCTAATTGATAACACCTGGTTAAAATATTTTAATGTAATTGATGAAAGAGGGGGGAGGTATAAACAATAATTAAATAATTCTTTTTTTAGAAATTCAACACAACAACGAAATTAATTTGAAGAAAAATTAAAAAAAAAAAATGAAATTTTTTTTTTTTTTATATTTTTTTTTTATTTTTTTTCAAAAAAACGTTCTGCCCTACACAACAACATATATAATAAATATAATATAATATTATAGATGGTAGGATCAAAAGAAGAATCTACTACAAGTAATAATATACACAATGATATATCACAAAATATAATTAATAATATAGATAAAATTTATAAATCATCAATATTAAATACACTTAAATTATATAATACACCTTCAACACCTACAACAAATAATAATTTAATAATTGATGATGGTGAAGATGAATCTAAAAGAATAAAATTATATTCTAAAATAAATGATGAATATAATAAAGTTAAAGATTTACCTGCAATTGTACCACCAACACCAACTAGAAAAACAACTACCACAACAACAACAAATAAAGAACAACAATTGAAACCATCAATTGAAGAAATGGAAGTAGATAAATCATTTGATACCATTATAAAGAGTTTACCAAAACAAGAGTTTGTATTCATAATAAAAGTAATAAAGTTTTATATGATATGGTATACTAACTATATTATTTTTAATGATTCAAACAGCGAAAAAAGAAGAAAAATTGAAGATCAATCATCAACAATTACAATATATAACGATAAAAACAACCAACATAATGATATAAATAATAGAGGATTAATTAATCAATATGAACCATTAACATATACAAAACCGGAATGGCATCCACCATGGAAATTAATGAGAGTTATTAGTGGACATACAGGTTGGGTTAGAAGTATAGTAGTTGATAAATCAAATGAATGGTTTGCAACAGGTTCAACTGATAATACAATTAAAGTTTGGGATTTAGCAAGTGGTGAACTCAAAGTAACATTAACAGGACACGCTGCAGCAATTAGAGGATTGGAAATAAGTTCACGTCATCCATATTTGTTTTCAGTTGGTGAAGATAATAAAGTATTATGTTGGGATTTGGAAACAAATCGTCAAGTACGTAATTACTATGGTCATAGTAAAGGTGTATACTCTGTAGCGTTACATCCAACATTGGATGTATTATTCACTGGTGGTCGTGATAAAATGGTACGTGTTTGGGATATGAGAACTCGTGCTGAAATATTTACAATGAAAGGACATCAAGGTACAGTAGCAACATTGAAATCACAATCAGCAGATCCACAAGTTATTAGTGGTTCAATGGATTCAACCGTTAAATTATGGGATTTAGCAACTGGTACATCTGCAGCAACATTAACAAATCATAAAAAAGGTATTCGTGCAATGGTTGTGCATGAACGTGAATATTCATTTGCAACAGGTGCTGCTGATAACATTAAACAATGGAAATGTCCAGATGGTACTTTTATCAAAAATTTATCTGGTCATAATTCCATCATTAATGCAATGGCATTAAACGCTGATAACGTATTGGCATCTGGTGGTGATAATGGATCCATTAACTTTTGGGATTGGAAGACTGGTTATTGTTTTCAAAAGACTCAATCAATTGCTCAACCTGGTTCTCTTGAAGGTGAAGCAGGTATTTTTTCAATGTCATTCGATAAAACTGGTTCACGTTTAATCACTGCAGAAACTGATAAAACAATTAAATTTTATAAAGAAGATGAAGATGCAACTCCATATACTCATCCAGTTGAAAATTGGAAACCAACTTCAAATGATCGTTATTAGTAGTAGTAGTATAAACACAAAAAATAAAAATTATAATATTTTTTTTTTTTTTTTATATATATTATCGTTTGTTTATTGGTTTGTTTTGTTTGTTATTTGGCTGTTTATTTTATTATTATTATTATTATTATTTGGTTTGTTTGTTTTTTTTTTGATTGTTTTCTTTTTTACATTTCTTCAACTAAATCATAATAATAAATTGATTTATTTTGTTGAATTGAATATAATAATTGATTATTTGATTGTTTTGAAAATTGATTAGCAGATATTTGAATACTAATTAATGATTGATTTGATTTAATTGAATCAATTAATTTTGGAATTACTGTATCATCTAATTTATTATTTGAAATATTTAATTTTAATATTTGACTATTGATAATAGAATTACATAATGAAGATTCAACATCTGATGAAATTAAATTATTTGATACATCTAATGTAATTACATTACATGATGATAATACATTAAATATTGATGATGCATCATCAGTATTTAATTGATTATTTGCCAATACTAATTCTGATAAACTTGATTTTGTTATAAGATATTTTGAAATTACACTACCTGAACCACCAAGTAAATTATTTGATAAATCTAATTTTAATAATGTTTTTGAATTTGATAATGATTTAAATAATTGTTCAACACCTTCTAATACTAAATTATTTTGAACTAATGATAAATTTGTCAAAGTTTCATTAACTGATAATGTTTTAGCTAATTCAATTACAGTTTCATGAGAGAATGTATTATTATTTAATAATAATGTTGAAATTGATTTATTTTGAATTAATGATTGAGCTAATTCAATACCACCTTGATTTGTAATTTTACAATTTGTAAGATCCAATGTTTGAATTGTTTGATTTACACGTAATGATTGAGCTAATGATTTATGACCTTCAAAACCAGAAGCAACTCTTGATAAATTTAAATTAATAATTGATTTATTTAATTTAATTGATTCACCCAATACAGCTAATCCTTCATCACCAAAATTATTAAATGAAAGATCTAAATTTAAAATTGTACTATTTGATTTAATTGATTCACTAATTGCTTTAATACCTTTTACACCAAGTTTATTCCAATTTAATAATACAGTTCTAATTAATTTATTACCTTTTAATATATCTGCCATTGCAATTGCACCATCATCACCTAATTCATTTTTACCAAATTCTAATGCAGTTAATGTTTTTGAACCACGTAACATTTTAGCTAATGCAATTGCACCTTTTGAACCAATTTCATTTTCATTTAATCCCAATTCAATAAATGAAGAATTTGAACGTAATATATCAGCTAATGGTAATGAACATTCATCACGTAATTGATTTGCATTTAATATTAAATGTTTAATTGATTTATTAATTTTTAATGCTTCAACAATTGGACCTGCACCACGAAGACCTAATTGATTATTTGAAAGATCTAAATGTACTAATGTTTGATTAACTTTTAATGCATCACCAATTGCAGTACCACCATTTGCACCAAGTAAATTTAAACCTAAATCCAAATGAGTAATTGATGTATTCTTTTTTAATGCATTTGCAATTGATGTACCACCTTTTTGCATTAATCTATTATTATATAAATTTAATGTTTTCAATGTTTTATTGGTTTTTAAACATTCTGCCAATCTATCAATTACATAATTTGTTGCTGAATTATTACGAAGATCTATAATTGTTAAATTTCTAATTTTATCAATGTATTGATCAACTTTACCAACTCTCATTACCAATTTTGAAAATTTAAATGGTACACTGGTTGATGATGAAAAACGTGATAATATTCCTTCCTCTGAATATTCAATTAATGATTCTGATGGTTGACTAGTTGCAATTGTAATTTCATTCCATGCAATTGGCATAACTTCAATTGTCCATAATTTACAAACTAATGTATAATTTACAAACCAATAACTTGAACTATTAATTTTATTTACAAATCCAAATAATTTAATTAAAATTGGAATTGGTAATTCATTTAAATTTGTTAATGTCATTATTATTATTAATTTAATTTATATATATGTGTGTGTGTGTGTGTGTGTGTGTGTGTGTGTGTGTGTATGTGATGTTGTTGTGTCGACTATTAATTTTATAAATAATGAAAATAACCCATGAAAACTCAATAATTATTTGTCATGTGATAAAAAAATTAAAAAAAAAAAGTAAAAAAAAAAAAATATCTTAGTGGGTTTTGTTTTGGTTCTTTTTCAAATAATTTTTTATTTTAATAACAAAAAAAAAAAAAAAGAAAAAAAAAAAAAAAAAATATTTTTTTAA
>JACAFY010012230.1:7662-24166 GCA_015252635.1 Dictyostelium capitatum
AAATCATTATTATTACTATTATTACTATTAACCATTTCTATAAAAACTATATAGTGTATGTGGTGTGAGTTGTGAAGATAATATAAATTAAAATAAAACTATTTTCTTTTAAAATTTTTTTACACTTATCTTTTAAAAAAAAATTATTAGTAACTGTAATATAAGCATCCATACTGTAATATAAGCATCCATATAATCAAATTATAATTGACAATATCGGTCATGTATAAATATTTAAAATGTATATGTGTAATAAATCAATATGATATCAATATATTGGATTATAGATAGAGATACTAGAATTTATTATATATATTCAAATTATCAACTTTCAGTTGATCTATGTGATGCTGCTTTATTGTTATTACCATTGGATTCAGCTGCTTCAACATCATCATTAATTCAAGATATTCAAAAGTTTAAAAGGTTGACCGTTGTTGATTCAACTTCAAATGATTCTAATGCTAAACTTGATGGTGCTAAAGATACTGGATTGGTTGTAGATGAAAGTGCTCACGCTATTGCTATTAGTTCATTAACTTCTAATGATTCCACTGCTAACCTTGATGATGCTAATACTTCTTGTGATTCAACTAAACATGATGACGTATCAACCACCGCTACAAATGTAACTGCTACTAGATCATCAACCATTGGTAAAAGAAATTATGAAAATGAAATTAGACTCAAATTAAATCAATTTGGTAACATTTTGGAATCAAGTCGTTAAATGATAAAAAGATGACCAAAGAATACTTAAAAAGTAATGGTGTACCAAGAACCGTAAATCTTGAACAAGTTTCAGAAGTATATGGTGTTTCAATTGATACTTTAAACGAAAAAGAATTAACAAAAAATGCATCGGATGCTATGAAAAATGGTAAATTTAAAAAAGCAGTTGAATTACTTTCAGTAGCAATTGGTAATGGTACAGTTTATGCAGGAGCATATGTTATATTATCAGAATGTGTACTTCATGAAAAAGGTATCAAATTTGATAGACAATTATATTTGTCATTGTTAATCAAAGCATCATTGATGGAACCAAAGATTAAAACTGAAAGAACATTTGCATATCTTGATCAAATACCAGGTAATGAAAATCTTGAAATGTGGAAAGAAGATAATATAGTCCAAAATAATTATGGTGTTGTAAGAGCATTATGTTTATTGGGATTAGCATTTAGACATGGTAGTATGGGACTTGATATAGATGTTGAAAAATCAATGTATTTTTTAAACAAGAGTATACAACTTGATAACAAAGAAGATTTCATTGGTTTTAATAATGAAGGATTTGCATATTTGGCACTTGGTTTCAATTATTTCAAAGGTATTGTTTCAAATGAAATTCGTTATAATTCAAGAATTGACAATATTGATGAACCAAAAGCAAAAGATTTATGGATAATTGGTGCAAAATGGGTAGTGGTGAATGTTATAACCGTATCATAGAAAATTTTAAATCTCCAGCTGATTTTGAAGAAGATTTAAATAAACCAAATTCAACTTTAAATAGTGGTCAAAAACAAATATCATTTGATGGACTTAAAGTTTCAAGTGTTTCAAGTGTTTCAGATGAAAGTACATGGGATTATTGGAAATTACAACAACCATTAGATATTGAAGAAGTTAAAGTATTGGCAGATGGTGGTAGTGAATTTGCAAAATCAATGATGTCAACTCATTCAAAATTGGAATCATTTTTAACAATGTTTAAAGAATACCAATTAAAAGTAAATCAAGGTAAATCAGTAACAGAAGGTGAAAAGAATATAATTATCAAACAATTAGCATTGGGTTATAAAGATTATGAATTTTATTTTGTATTTAGAATTCCACCAACAATTATTGGATCAGTTAGAGAATTTGTTGGAGAAGCATTGAAAAAAGATAATAAAAACATTGACGCCAGAATTTCTTTATTGGGTTTAAATAGATTCAAAAAAGAAGTACAAAATATTTCATTTGCAACTGATTCAATCAAACTTGCAGATTTATCCAAAGATCGTAGTAGTATGTTAACATTGGTTTATTTCAAACTTGTATTTGCTGGTTATTTAAACGAATTTCATGTTTCAATGCAAACATATCCAATTGGTGTTAAACTGCAGTATTGGATAAAGAAAAGAGTATTTTCTTATTTGAATGTATCAAGTTTAACATTGAACATGGTAAACCAGAAAGGGGTCCAAATAGTTTAAACATATACTTTGGTTTAATTGAACAATACAAATCAGTTACACCATTTGATCATCCTCATTTAGTTGAAGTTTATTTTGGTACTGTTGAACTATTAATTAGAACTAGTGGTTTCAGTAAAGGTGTTATTTTATCATATTATCAAAAAGGTTTGGAAACTATTGAAAAGTTTACTCTTGATTTAGAAATCTTCAATGACTCAAAGTCATTTAATTATCAATGGTTATTTAAAAAAATAAACAAAACAATAAACAATATTATAATACATAGATCGATTAATAATAAAATATAATAAATAAATATAGAAAAATCAAAATCAACTTTTTATTTATTTATTTATTTATTTATTTATTGAATTTGATTTATAATTTAAAATTATTTCATCATCATCACTATTTAATAATAATCTAACTAATTGAAATGTTTTAATATGTGAATATTGATTTAAAAATAATTCAACACCACTTTTATATTTATCAGCAGTACAATCAATATCATTAAAACTTGATTTTAAATGAGTGATTGATTTATTATTATTTGCAATTTCATAAAATATATCAGGTGATGTTGTACTTCCATAAAAATAAAGAATTGTTAAATTTGGAATTGATAATACCAATGAAGCAATTTCATTATTCACTTCAATTGGAAATGGCATACCAGTTTCCCAATGTAAATTTGGATCATGATAATTACAATTTTGACCAATTTCAATATGATTTAAATGAATACTATTTCTAAAACTTTTCTTTAAATTATTCCAATCATTTATAAATTGAATTTCTCTATCATTTTGACTAAATTTTACCAAACTATCACATGAACATGGATATTCAAGATCTTCAGTTCTATCATTACTTGCCATAAAGAAATGTAATATTGAATTGAAACAAAAGTTGAATGACAGACTTGAAAGTAATTTACAATTATCCAATATATTTGATAAATCATTACATGTTACATCCATTGTACAAATATTTAAATTTTGTAAATTTGATAAATATTTTTCATTATTTATCATTTGAAATAATTTAAATTCGTTACTATTACCAATATCAAAATCATCATATAAAACTTCTTCCAAACCTATTTCAATATGTTTAATTGATTTTGACCACATTTTAAATAAATATTGATATATATTTTTATCTTTTAAATCTGTTATACAAATTTTTTTTATGCTTTTTATATTATACCCATTATGTAGTTTTAAAGTTTCCATAGTAGTACTTGATGATATTTCATATGTTAAAAAACTAAATGATTGAATTGAACATTCTTGATTATTACCATCATGTGGGAAATATTTAACTAGTGTTTCCATTAACTCCATAAAATCATCATGATTGAAATTTATATTTCTAATTAATATCTTTGAAATTGATTTATTTTCTTTTATTACTTCATAAATTTGTTTAATTGGATCATCGATATCAACTTTTTTACCATGTTTCATTTTATAAAATTTTCGTTGTCCTTCTTTATGGTCATAATGAAGTTTGATTATATTTATATTGTCTGGTTTAATTATTGAGTATTTACTATTGGTGAAATTTAGATCTACTGATACATTCAAATAATTTGAACACGATTTAAACCAATCTGATGATACCAATGTAGTATTGATCATTAACAATTTAGTTTCATTTTCTCTTTCTCTATAATCTAAACCAATATCACCATCTAAAAATTCAGTTAAAATCTTATTTTCTTTGTTTATATGATTGCATATTATCTTTATTATTGATTTTTGTAAATATAATGGTAATATAACCATTTTTCAATGAAAAAAATAAAAAAAAAAATATAATTTTTTTTTTTTTTTTTTTTTTTTTTTTGCACAGTATGAAGAGATTAAATTTGATCATTTTTAACAATATAAAAATAATATGAAATAATATGATCAGTTTTTGTATATATTATTTTTTAATTCAAATAGTTATTTATTGTTTTATATTTTATATTATTATTTAAAATTCTTTTGTGTTACGACATACACCACAACCTAATGGCATTTCAACACCAGTTTTATGATCTTTTGGTAAACCTAAAGGACAATCACCTTCAGGTAATTGTATACCACCAGGAGCTACAGGACAAGAAGGGAATTTTTTAAGAGCACACAATGTACCATTCAAATCATGACATCTATCACAGAAACGTGTTGAACCAAAACAAAACCAATTTGCAACAGAACAACAGAATCTACATTTAAATTCTAAATAATCTTTACCATGTTTTGGACATATACTTATTGGACTATCACCACTACTACATGAACCACAAACCAATTCTTCAGGATTGAAATTATTTGAAGCAGCAACACCAACTGCACAAACTACTTGACCACCATAATAAGGTTCTTTACATTTGAAACAAAGGTAATAAGAGAATTGATCCAATATATATTCATCTTGTCTATTTTCATATCTACCACCAGTCAATAACAATGGATCATTTGAAAGATTTAAATAGTCAATACGTAATTTACCTTTACGAATTATTTCATTACGAATATGATCAATTGAATCTGTAATTGATTTAATTGAACAATGACTAATTGATTGTTTACAAATTGGACATTGAGCAAATCCAAATGTAATTCTTGAACCATTCCAACGTGCTTCCAATAATTTCTTTACACAATCATAATGGAAAACATGACCACATCCATCCAATTGAATTGAAGGTGCTTCTGTAATACAATCTGTCCAACAAATCATACACATATCATCAACATCTTGAGTTAACTTTTTGTACAATGGATTAGTTGATTTAGTACTACGGCCATTATCACAACCATGTAAACATTGTAAACAATCCAATTCATTTCTAACACCAAAACAAGTATGACCGCATGTATGTGTTTTAATGCATGATTGAGATGCTTTAACACGACAATCTTCTGATGAACAAACACTTGCAACACTATCATATGGAAGTAAATTATGAGAATCTAATTTCGATTTACAAAATCTACAAGAATCAACTGAATTATTGTTTACAGATTGAACGATTGCTTTCAATTTTTCTTTATCAACCACAACTAAATTTGATGAAACTTTCATTCTAACACAAGATTCACGTACTTCAACTGTGAATGATTCATTATCTAAATTTGAACGAACATGATCACGACATTTCTTTGAAAGATGAAGGAATCTATCACATTCATTACAAAGGTTCATTTGACATGTTGAACAGTAGAAGAATGCTTCGGTTATACCATCTTCATGATTTTGACAAGTTGCAATTACAGTTTCATTTTGATTTGTATTTAATAGTTTAATGAATTCTGAATCATCAGCAATAATCAATAAACATGCTAATGACATCCATAATGTATGTGAATTTGTTAACAATGTACTTGTTGGAACACCACTTGAAAATTCTTTTTTGATTTTATTTGACAATATTGATTTAATTGAATCTTGTAGATATTCTTTCCAAGATGATGATTTTGAAATCAATGATTTAACCAATGAAATTAATTCTTGTGAATTTTCCAAACTAATATTACCAACTAATCCATTTACCAATTGTTTTGAATTATCAAATTTAAATTCATTATTTTGTAATGATCCATTTGATTTAACTTGAATTGATAATGATTTTGAAATAATTAATAATAAAAATTGAGAGAATGAACAATTATCTTTCAAGAATTTACTACCATCATTACCATCAATACCAACAATTTGTTCTTTTAAGAAATCATCAAATACATTTGGTTTAATATTTACAATCATTTTCTTACAAATTGAAATAACCAATGAAATTGTTTTTTCAGTACCACGATAAATAATTGAAAGTAATGAATAAATCATTGATTTTGATGGAATAAATAATTTACCTTCTTCACTTTCAAACAATGTTAAAAGTGTAGTAAGTAATTCAATTAAATAATTATCATCCAATATAATTGGTTCTTCATCTTCTTGATCTTCAATTTCATTTCCATCTTCATCAAATTTAATGGCTTTAATTTTTTCTCCTTGTTCTTTGTTGATTTTATTATTATTATCATATTCTTCTTTTTCGTTAATTAATTTAATGAAATGTAAAATTTCTTTTTGAACTTCATTTGAAATTAAAGAGAATATTTGTTTTTGAATACTGCTAACACCAGATACCGATAATAAATTTTGAATATGACCTTTTAAATTTTTTGATATTTTTTTATTTTCATTTGAAATACCAAATATTTGCCAAGTTAATAATTTCAATAATGAAATTGTTGAATCAAATTTAGAAACTTGATAATTTTTAACAATGCAATCATTCTTTTCTGGATCAATTATCAATACTTTTAATTGACGTACTCTAATTGATTCAATACCAACGAAATTCAATTGAATACTTTTTAATTTTTTACCATTAAATGGAATTGTAAACCAACCATTAGTTCTATCACATTCCATTTTACCAGTTGATTGATTTGATTCATTATCTTCACATTTCCAATTAACTGATAATACCATATTTTCAGCAACACTGTTTTCAATGTAAAAACAAATTTGTTCAATTGATTTATATGATGTATCAATTTGATCACCTAATAATGGTACACCAACTAATGGTTGATCCATTACAATTGTAATAAAACTATTTGAAGGTGCTTCCCAAAATGTATTTGTAGTTTCATCAAATAATGATGCTAACATTTCTTGATTCTTTGATAATTGAACTTTTAATTTATTTGCAACATTTAAGAAACAAGTACTCTTTATTAATTTACTACCAATACCACTACCACTACCATTAATTGTATTATTACCACTACCATTACCACTACCATTACCAATACCATTACCTGTTGTAACAATTGGTGGTGTAGTTGTAGTAGATGATGAATTTGATGAATGTGATGAATGTGTTGATGACATTATATCTTCAATATTTGGTGGAATTAATAATGATTCAATTAATTTCTCTTTACCTTTTGGTGATGATAATACCATTGGTGAAGTTGTAATTTTTAATTGTTTTGAAATTGGTCTTTGTGGAGTTGAATGATAAACTTGTAAATTATTATTACTACCACCTTGTCCAATAATACCACCAACAGATGAATTACCAGTATTACCACCACTACCACTTGAAGTAGTATGCATTTCAGATAAAATTTTACTAATCATTGGGAATATATCACTATTTGATACGAATTTAACATCTTGAGGTAATAAGAAAATGGAAAAGCAGAATAAAGAATTCAATACAATTGAATCTGAATAATTTCCATTTTTAATTTTTTCACTCAATGTTTCCAATAGAGTATGAAATGAAGTTGTAAAATCTTTTTTAACAGCATCATTAATTTCACAAGTTGTAATTGGATTTTGAGCAACTTTACCTTGCCAACCGTCTGGTAATGTTGTTTTTGATGCTTGTTTTGAATGTAATGCAGATGCAAGTATCCAAATTGTATTCTCTAATGCTGATGGTGTAATTGCATGTTGAATTAAATTTGTTATTGAATTTAATGCAAACACTTTATCATTTGAAATTTCATTCTTTTCATTATCATTCTTTTTCTTTGTAAACATAAAATAATCAATTGGTAATATTTCATTTCCAAGTAATGATAATAAACCAATTGTAATATTTGATTTATTTAAATTATCCAATTTTGTTGATTTGTTATTATTACCACCACCACTACTACCAAGTTGATTTGTTTGTGGAAGTATTGTTGAAACTTGTTTCTTATTAATAATATTTAATGATAATTGACTTTGATTAATATTATTTGGACTCATAAATTCTTCAAATGAATATGTAATTGATCTTTCATTATTACCACTACTACTACTACCACTACTACTACCACCATTATCAATATCTTCAGTAATTGATAATTTTGTTGATGATGTTGATTTATTTAATGATGATCTTTTTTGTGGAGTTGTTGGTGTAATGGATAAAGTTGAAGGAGTAGTTGCTGCTGTTGTTGGTTCAACAAATGATGACACGTGTGGTAATAAATTTAAAATATAATTTAATTTATCAAATGAAATTGATTCACTCTCTTCTTCTTCTTCATCGAAATAATCACCAAATAAATTTGCAATTGATACTTCTGAATCAAATTCTTGACTATCACACCATGAATTTAATTTACCTTGTATTCTTCTCCATAATAAAATGAATGGTTGAATTTGTGAATTCTTTGTTTTTGAAAATTCCATTAATTCTTTAATTTGTTCTTCAACCGTTGTTGTTGTTGGTGATTTCTTTAATTGTTGTTCAAAAATTTGAATGAATTCATCTTGACAATTATTAATTCTAACAAGTTCCAAAAACAACTTTTTAGATGTTTCATAAAATCCTTTTTGTTTTGCAAATGATGATATAGTTTCAACTGTTGCTGGTACTACTACTAATATTGGTGGAGTTGATGTTGATGAAGATGGTTTCTTTGTTGACATTGATTTTTTACCATGTTTATCATCTTTGTCAAATTCATCATCTGCCAATTCCAATTCTAAATCAATTTCAACAGTTGATACTAAATTTGAATTATCTTGTATTTCAGTATTAATTACTTCATTTTCAACTTTAACTACTTTTTTATCTTGTTTATCTTCTTTATCAGTTTTATCGTCATCATCATCTTGTTCTTTTTCATCTTCACTTGAATAGGAGATATTTGAAAGATCAGAATCTGAATTTTTATCTTTTTCATCTTCACTTGATGAAGAGGATGAATCATCATCATCATCCGAATTATCACTATCTGAATCAATATCTTTGACAATATCATTTTTAAATTCTTTTGAACGTTTTGCCAATAATTGTTTAATAAATTTGTTTCTATTGGAAATTTGAACAATTCTTTTAAGTGCCAATTTCTTTGAAATGAGTTTTGTTGTAGTGGTTGTTGATCCATTGTCAATTAATTGATCAGTTGTTGTTGATGCTGTTACATCTGTACCAGATACTAAATTTGGTGATGATGATGAGGATGATTCATCTTCAACATTATCTGTAATTGGTGTAGTTTTATACTTTCTTGGTTTAGTTGAGGTAGTTGTTGTTGTAGTGGTAGTTGGTGTAGAAGATGAAGAAGAAGGTAATGAATCATCAATTGGTGCTGTAGTTGTTGGTACTGTTGAAGATGATTGTTCATTGACATCAGTTACTTTAACAATTGTAGATGTAGTTGGTTCAGTTGTTGTTGTTGTTGTTGTTATTGGTTGATCAGCTACAGCTTTAATATCAAATGTGAAATTATCTTTTTCGATTGGGAATTTAAGTTGCAATTGTTCATATCTAATTTGTAATTTTGATTTTCCTTGATTATCTTTACCATCTTTACCATCTTTCTTATCTGCATCTTTTTTATCACCATCTTTACCACCATCTTTCTTATCACTATCTTTTTTATCTTTCTTTTCTGTTGATTTCAATGCAATTGATTCAACAATTGGTAACCCAAATTTAGAAAAGAATTTTGACAAAATTCCACCAACTGTATTTTCACTTTCATTAATAAAATCTTCAAATTTGAATGTAGTTGGTTGAGTTGATGTTGAACTAGAACTAGAACTACTACTACCAGTATCATTTGATGGTGAGGATGATGATGATGTCGATGTTAATGAATCATTAAATGAGAATACTTTATTTTGATCAACTTCAACAGAATCTTTGATAGCTTCCCAAATTCTTTGGAAATATAATTGATTTTTGTAAACTTTTGGATCAACTTTTGGAGGTGGTAGTGAAACTGGAGTTGAGGATGAGGATGATTCATCTTTAGTTTCATCAGAATTTGATTTATCTTCTTGATTATCTTTTTCATAAACAATGAATTCACCAATTGGAATTTCAAGATTTGAAGTTTCTTTTAATAATTTTTTCAATTCTTTTTCATCTTTAATTCCCTTGATCTTTTCTTTCTTTAATTTCTCTTTCAACTTTTTCTTTTTCTCTTCACGACGTAACTTTTTAATGTCTTCATCATCTGATGAATTATCGTCATCATCATCTTCTGATGATGATGAACTATCACCATCTTCTTTATCAGATTTATCATTATCACTACCTTTAACTGCAAGTTCATCACCATCTTCTTTTAATTTACCATCATCTTCATTTGAACTAACATCACTATCTTCTTCATCATCATCACTATCTTCCTCTTCTTCTTCTTCTGAACTACTATTATCATCAGAAGAATCACTACCATCTTTATTTGCTGCATCATTATCATTTTTTTTATTTTCATTTACTTCTTTTAATTTCTTTTTTGTTTGAAATGAACTTACTTTTTTATGAATTAATGGAGTTGATTTAATTGGTTGAGAAGATTGATTATTTAATAATTGATTAGTTGAAGTAGTTGAAATATAAAATGCCAATTGATTTTCAATGGTATGTAATGGATATTGAGATGATTCAGTTGTAATTTGATATTGTTGTGGTAATGTATCAAATCCATAAATGTTACAAGCATATCCAAACTTTTTACCAATTGGTTCATTTGGTGCAGAAGAAGCAGTTGAAAAATCAAACATTAATTTATTACCAGCAACAATGAATGAACGAGTTGGGAATTTCTTATAGAATCCTTTATCAACTAATAAATTTTCATGTTTATGATCTGCATAAATTAATAATTTATCAGATTTTTGACATGTAATTGATCTACTATCAAATTGAATTACCATCCATTTTGTAGTTTCTGGGAATGATATTTCTTGAACTTGTTTAATTGTATCTTCATATGGATGCATACTTTCAACTCTAATTAATTGCATATTATTACCATTACCACTACCATTACCACCAACAATTTGATTAATTGAATTATTTGAACTACTATTCAATTTAGCAACAACTTGAAACAATGATAATAAAATTTGATTTGTTTTGTTTATATCATTAGTTGAATTAATTTTTGTTGAATTTACTAATAAATCAATTGAAAATGGTAATATCTTTTGAAAGAATGGATCAAATTTCAATGATTGATTAAAGTTATTATTATTATTATTATTATTATTGTTGTTGATTAAAGATAATAAAGTTGATTTTGCATTATTTAAAATTAAATTAACAGGATCAATTGATTTACAGAGAAGTGATTGATTTAAACGACTTGATTTTGAAGTTGCAGTTGACTTTTCAAAAGAGAATAAAATTGTTGGAATTTGACCAGATGATACAGAAGTACCATTATCAGATTTAATTATACCTTCAAAGAAATTAAATTGACAATTTTCAAAATTAACAGATGATTTACCACGACAACCAGATGAAGTTGAACCACCTTTAAATTTAACAAAAACTGTCATTGGTTGTTGTCTTTTTAAGAAAACATCACGTTGCCAATAAATTTCTTCAATATGTTGATCAGATTTATTTGTCCATTGTTGAGTTATAACTGGATTTACTGAAAAATCACCACCATTTTTACCCAATGAATATGATGCTTGACAAGAGTATGTACCTTTATTACCATAAACACCAATACCACGAATATAAATATCTTTATTACATGTGAATGATATACCATCAACATTACGACCTGAATAACTCCAACATGAATTACTATTACCAAATCTTGCAACTGACAATACTTTTGGATTCTTTTTCTTAATTGTTGGTTGATCAACTTGAATAAATGATGATAAAAACCATTGAATTAATTTTGATGATTCAATTTTATAATTTAAATAAATTGATGATGATGATGGTACTTGTTCATTATTATTATAATTTAAATTACATTGTTGTGAACTTGATATTCTAATTAACACATCTTGAATTGTTTCTTCAACATTATCAATATTACTACCACTACTAGTAGTTTTACCATTACCAATACTATCTTTACCTTTACCTTTACTATTTGATTCAATTGTGGCAGTAATTGTATAAATTATATTTGAAATGTTATCATAGAAAACTGATAAGTTATGTTCAACATCTTCTTTACAAAATGAATCTTGATCATATTTTTCATTTAATAATGATCTAGTTTGATCAATTGTAATATCATTTGAAAGGTAATCTTTAAATGATGAAATTAAAGTTGACAATAAATAATTGATACCTGGTAATTCTTCATTTACAATTGTTGATACAGATGAGTAATTAGCCAATTTAAATAATAATGGAATTGAACAAATTTTTAATTCATCAGATTTATAAATATATTTAAATGATGAAAATAATTTTTGAATTGATTCAATTAAATCAACTTTATCCATATCATTTAGTTCATTACCATTGAATACCAATTTATTTGTATAAAATTGATGAATGAATAAAGTTAAATCTTTTAATAATTGTTTACTTTGATTACTTGTTGTATCTTGAAATAAATCAATATTATTTGATAATAATGTTGATACTAATTTAATTATATTTGAAAGTATTTGTTTTTGTTGTTGACCATTATTATTATTATGATTATTATGATTACAACCAATTTCAAATTCATTTAATAATTGTCTTGTTGCAGTTGTTAAAGTATCAAATAAATTACTAAATCCTTGAATATTTAATTTATTATCATTATTACCAATATTATTACCAATATCATGTAATAAAACATTTGAAGGTAATGAATTAATTGGTAATGAACTAAATTCAAAACCAACAATATTTGAAACTTGTGATAATTTATTAATATTTGAAAAATCAAATTCAACACCAGATACTGAAATATTTGATAGAGGGAATTGAGTGACTTGACATTCTTGACAAATAACAAGGAATTGATATTGTACATTTGGTTTAATTAAAATTGGTGATTGTTCAAATTTATAAATTTGATTTATCAATTTTGATTCCAATGATAAACAAAGACCATCACTTGATAAAATTTGAATTGTTGGTTTAATACCTTTACTTGATTTTGCAAATACAATTGAATGAATCAATATTGGTTTATCAACTTTTAAAAATGTAGTCATATGATTACCTGAAAACATTTGTTTTGAACATGGTACTTGTAATTCAAACATAACCTTTTTCAATGATTTAAAATAATCTGAATTTAAACTTGGTATAATCATTTGTTGTTGTTGTTGTAGTTGTTGTTGTTGTTTAATATCACCACTACCTTGTTGTTGATATAATACTTGAATTAATATTAACAATGATGTAATTTGTGAATTAATTTGATGAGTAATGTTACAATGAATTGGATGAAATGGTATATTTGTTGATTCTTTATTCTCTAATATACTGATTTCAATTTTATCCAAATTAAATTCAAATGATAATTCTTTTGATATGTAATATGGCATTTTTGGTACATTAACTTTATTTGAACAAACTAGTTCAAGTGATTTCTTATTGAATAATAAATATTGTTTTTGTTGGTGGTGTTGTTGTGATGATGATGGTTGTTGTTTAACAATTTCCAATGGTAATAAAATACCAATATGGTTTGTCGATGAAATAACATTAATTTTTGAAAAATGTTTACGATAACAAAGTTGAGGTAATTTTTGTTTTAATATTACAAATCCAAATTCAGTTGTTTTAATTTGAATTATACGTTCATTTATGTAATTTAAAATTGATGGTTGATTAAATAATGTGAATTTGTTTACTGGTTTCAATGATTTAATATTACCAGTATAATATAATTTACCATCAAATGTTAATGCCAATGTAAATGTTAAACCAGGTATAAATGTAGTTGATTCAATATCAAATGGTAATTCTTTTAATTCTCTATAAACATCTGAACTATCAATAAAATTACCAACACCTAATTGACCAAATGAATTATCACCTTTAATAAATGCAAAACTATTTTTTAAACCATTACTTTCATCGGTACTATTATCATTTGGAATTGAAATTAAAATTGATGTTGAAAACCCACTGAAAACACGTTGAAATTTATCAATTTTAATTGGTATTTTATCAACTAATAAATTTACTTCTTCCATTGTTCTACTGAATAAATATTCAGTGTATACTCTATCTTGATTTGTTTTGTACACTAATGATTTTAAAATTGGATACATTTGATCAATTGTTACATCTGGTTCAATTACTTTTTGAATTGTTGTATCCAATCTATCAATTGATATAATTTTACCTTTATCAGTTTGACAATAAATTAATGATTGTGATGGTTTTAAATCCACTATAAAATGTTCACCTTCAATTTCAATTTTGTTAAATGTATTTTTACCACCCAATATAAATACTGAACCAGTATCATCTAAAATATAAATATCTGGATCAACAAATTGTACCATTTTTATATTACTACCATTATCTGATGGTAATTTAAAATATTTTGGAGTTGTACCAGCATCAATTAAACCATTTGTACCCAATAAAAATAAATCATTTGTATCTGTTAAATAGAAACAACCACCCATTTCACTTGGAAATATTTCTTTAATTCCAGACATTTCAAATAAATTATACTTTTCTTGATTTTTGATTTTTAAATTTACACTTTCAATTGACATTAATTCTGTAAATAATTGAATATTATCACTTGAAACTTGTTTAATAATTGATGAATTTGTAATAATACCAGTACCACCAGTAGTAGTAGTAGTAGTAGTATCTTCTTGATCATCATTGGCATTAACTAATTTTAAATATCTAATTTTTGGATTTGTTGAACCAGATGTTAATTCTAATATACCAATTTGTTTTGAATTATCATTTGGTTTAAACATTGTAAATGGATGTGTACCTAATCCATTTAATTCACCTTCAATTACCATGAATGATTCTTCCAAAGTATGTTTATTTAAAATTGTAATCATACCAATTTCCATATCTAATGATCTAAAGTAAATTAAATCATCAATTATAAACATCCATGATTTTTCAAATTTATAATCTGTATTTTCTTCTTCTTCTTCTTCTTGTTCTTGTTCTTTATTGTCGTCCATACTACTACTTTTTGATAATTTTGGATTTAAATGAAAGTCAACTTTATTTCCGCATAATGTGAATTGTAAATTCAAAGATAATGAAAACTTTAATAAACCTAAATTACAATGTACATATATAAATGATCCATCTTGACCATTGTTATCATATGTTAATGAATAAATTGTTTTTAATTCATTCTCTAAATTAATTTCACTATCATGATTACCATTACTACCATCTTTATTATATTTGTATTTATATTCACCATTTTTAAAATTAAATACTTCAAATGGTAAAAAATTATTAAATTCACTCTTTAATATATTTGGATAACTGTAAGAACCAATAAAAAGTAATGTTAATAACCAGTTATGGTTATATTATTATTATTATTATTATACTTACTTTGTTTGAAATTTAAATGATAAAATTAATTTCAATACTCTTGTAATCAAATTTATATCATTTTTAGCAACTACCAATGAAATTAAAGAAGATGCAATTTCCAATCTATTACTTTGTTGAATTTTATCATTTTTAATAATATTGATAAATACTGTTATTGCATCTGATACAATTGATTCTTTTAAATGTGACATTGATCCAATTGATACATTGTTAAAGAATTCTTTTATTAATGAGTACCCTTTATTTTGAAGTAATTCATTTGAATCTTTTAAAAGATCTAATAAAAATTTTAAAAATATATCTGATGATGTTGATGATAAATCTGTTGTTGATTGTTGGTGTGGTTGTTGTTGTTGTTGTTGTTGTTGTTGTTGTTGTTGTTGTTGTTGTTGTTGTTGTGAAGTTATTGGTTGTGAGGTTGTTGTATTGGTTGTTGATGATTGTTGATCGGTATCATCATCATTTGTTGATTTTTGTGTTGTTGCAGCAGTTGATGTTATTAATACTTGACAATTCTTCCATAGTAAATGTTTCATTTGTAATATACAATTACTACTTGACATTGGAAATGAAGAGTTTAATGGTTGTTGATACTTTTTAGTTTTGATTAATTCTCCATTATTTAAATCTATCAACTTTTCAAATGAGTTTGTCTTTTTGGTAATTTCTGAAAACTTTATTAAAAAATCATCAAAGTTTAATCCATCAATTCCTTTTTCATCATAAATTTCATTTATTATTTCATTTAGTGCTTTATTATTACTATTTTTATTATTATTATTATTATTATCTTGTTTTGGAACTACCATTTGTGTACGTATTTAAAATTAAAAAAAAAAATAACAAAAATAAAAAAAATGTGATTATTACTTATTTTGTGTATTATTATTATTATTGTAAATCACTGATGTTAAATTAAAAAAAAAATTTAAAAAAAAAAAAAAAAAAAAAAAAAAAAAAAAAAAAAATAAAAATTTTTTTAAAAAATAATTTTGTTAAAAAAACAAAAATAAAAAAAAAAAAACCA